>PVJX010013087.1:0-48413 GCA_004027295.1 Dolichotis patagonum | reverse complement strand
TTAAAGAGAACATGGTTATTACACAGACTTCTTCACTCACGGGAAGAACACTGCTTACTCCTGCCCAGGACCGAGTCCCCTTCCTGGAGTTTCCCAAGCCTGCAGCCTCTGCTGAGCACCACCCTCGGGGCCCCACACTCCCATGGGCCTTGCATGTTAGCGTGCACCTGCGGGGGAGCCTCTCCACCCCTCCCCTGCTGACATACGCTCTTCCCCCAGAGCTTCAGCCCTCGTGAAAATTACACTATGTGGTCATCTGTGGCAAGTGCAATGAAGTATTTCTCCTTTGCTGGTTAGCCAGTGTTGCAAATGTCATAAAGGATGATTACCATCAGGCGTATACCAGAGTTTTAAGATCAAGTTTTACTTTGCCTTTTTAAAATTTTTATTTTGTTTTTTGATAGACAAGAATTGTACACATTCATGAACTATAGTGTGGTATTTCAATATATGTAATTAACATATCTTTCAAATCAAACATTTATCATGCCTTCATGCCTGGAACATTCAAAGTCCTTTCTTATAGCTATTTTGAACTATACAATAATCATTGTTAACTATAGCAGCTCTACTGCCACAGAGCACTAGAACACTGTTTAGTTCTGTAATTATTAATCACCCTGCTGCCTCTTCCTTCCCTCTCTACCTTCCACGTTCTGCTAAGCACTGTTCCATTCTCTACTGCTATGACACCAGCTAGTTTAGCTTTCACATATGAGTGAAACTGTATTTGTCTGTCTGTGCCTGGCTTATTACATTTAACCTAACGTTCTGCAGGCTTATCCATGTTGCCATTCGTGACAAGCTCTCTTTTTTTAAATATCTGAATCATTTTTCACTGTGTGTATATACTGCATTCTCATGATTGTTTCATTCATTAATGGAAGATGTAGAGAGAGTTCCTTTGGCTTTCTCCCAGAATAGTTGCTCTATCATGATTCTCAGGCCATGTTCCATTTTCAGAGGACTAACACAGGTCTGGCTTTGGAATCTGTCTGCCGCCCATGAACAGTGAGGTCCTGGACAGAATCCTGTCTTGGCAAACATCCTTCTTACATGAGATCCCATCTGGATGCCACTCGGAGCTACACACATAACTTCTCACACACACACTACCCAGCTTCATTTCACAGCTACAGAAAATGGACTAAGACCAGCTACTCAAGCTTTTGTTTCCTGAATGTTTTAAATATCTTTGTTATTGTTGACTGCAATTTCAATCACTTCCTCTTATAAATTATAAGGCTAAACTTAAAAAATAAAGAACATTAAAAATTCACAGTTCATATTGTTTGCCATGGGTATATACTTCCAAAACAAAAGTTGGCTAAATCTATTTCCTACTCAAATTCTTCAGTAGTTCCCTGTCCTACCTAATTTAATAGATTGCTCACTAGGCTGGCAATTTAACTTTTACGTTTCCCAAAACTTCCAAAAGACCTCGCTAACACTGCCTCAATTCTGCATGACTTGGAGCTGTCATTTCTGCTGTTCTCTAACTGGCTTTTTCCTGCTGCTCAGCCCTTCAGCACACTAGTTTTCTTCTCTTTTTGGAATTCTAATTGCATTTTAGCTTTCTACCAATACATTGCCATTTTCCAAAGATGCTTTAAAATTTAACAAGATCCAAAAAGACTCCTGTGTTCTGCATGCTTTTACCTTCTTTTTTAACTTTATGATGTTTTTATCAGTCACTGATGATTAAATATCTATGTAGTCAACATTCCTGACACGCTGTAATTCTTAACGAAAGATATTTATCACGCTGCATAAGAACTTAAAAGATTCCATGGACTGATTTGGATTTCAACAGATGTTAGCAAATTCATGTGTTCACTTTTCCATCACATGCTGTGTCCACATGTTTAGAGAATGACTCCTACGTCACAACTAAGGAAATTCCAAGCTAGTGCAGGAGACTCCATCTAAGTAGAATTCCCTGTAGGAAAATGACAGAAACCAGCTAGGTTGCCATTGAAAAATCATGTGAAATATGGCTTCATCTAGTGCTTTCCCCTGTCAACAGCACTGTGATCTTAGTCATAAGCTCAACTGCGGATTCTTTCTGGGTTTTCTGCTTCTCTTTTTGCCTGCTTCAGAGCTGCAGACCGCCTCCTACTTTCCTTCCTCGTGAGGGTCAGCGCACATGCAGTAAGAGTTCAAGGTCTGTTAGTAGGTAAGGTTAGAGAGAAAAATTGTTGACACAAGAAAAATGCAGAAAAAATTAATGGGGACAGACTTTTATAAAAGTCATTACATCTCAGTCTTCTACACACAGTTACTGGATTTCTTTTGAGAGAAAAAAATAATTGCACCATTACAGTTCTCTTGTCATGAATGTTTATTTTTTTTATTATGGGTGTATGCATGTGATCATTAATTTTTCACTTTTAAATGTACAGTTCTGGGACTGTAAGCACCCTTCCCTTATTGTGCAGCCATAGCTGTAATTCATTTCTAGAGCTTTTCACCTTTCCCAAATAAAGATCTGTACTATTAAATGCTATATTGTCATTTCCCCCTTCCTGTTGCCCACTCTGTAGCCCCTGAGAAAGCCGTTCCACTTTCTGTTTATGAATTTGACTAATGGTACTACTCTAGCCATTTTATTAAAGTGGAATTGTGCACTAATTGTTTTTCTGTGACTGTTTCTTTCAGGATGCTATGAACAAGGTTGTCCTTGTTGTAGTATATATAGAAATTGCACTCATTTTTTGAGAATTAATAATACTATTATATTTTACATACATATTACATTTTACTATCCATTAGTCCACCAATGAACACTTAGTTTCTACATTTCAGCTGTTGTTAATAATGTCACTTTGACTAAAGATGTATGAATATTTAAATCCATGCAATCAATTCTTTGAGTATGTACAGTGCCAAAAAATGAAATTCTAGGATGTTAAAGTAACTGTATATTTATTTCTTTGAGGAATCCTCATCTCTTTGTTTCCACAGTGGCTGGACCATTTTATATTTATATCAGCAATTGACGAGAGTTCCAACTTCTTCACATCTTCATCAACATTTACTATTTTATATTTTTCTTTACAAAAGCAATTAGGCAAGAGAAGGAAATAAAGGACATACATACAGGAAAGGACGCACTCAAATTATTATTTGCAAATGACATGATACATCAGTAGAAGATCCAAAGAACTCCATCAGAAAACCAACGTCAATGTAGCAGGATACAAATTGAACACACAGAATCAATAGCATTTGTGTTTACCAGTACAGTAGTATTCTGGATCATGCACTTCATTTTTCCCCAATTCTGGAAAACAATGGCTACAGTCATATTAATCACCTGATGCAGAATTCTTGAATAGTAGTTTGGCAAACACATCTGTTTGCCAAACAAGTTGTTCGTGAACAGAGGCCTCTATGAACCAAAGCATTACTGTAATGAACTCAATGAGAAGGAAATTGTGAAAATGGTATCACTCAAAATAGCATGAAGAAAAATGCAAGACGTCAGAATTAACCTAACCAAGAAAGTGAAAGATCTTTACAAAAAGAATTAAAGTGCAGTGGTGTCATGGTTCATAAACGCTTTTGTTTACGAATAATTTGGTTCACAAACAGAAGCACTTGACAAATTTTGTTTTTATTTCAAATGCTGCATCAAGTAACTAGCACAACCTTGTATGACCAAGAAAAAAAAGAGTTCAGGGCCAGGAATTATTCTCAGCTCTTGGGACTTTAGTTCCAGTGATTTCTTTTCACCCCACAGATACTTACACATTATTAGTTACAATTAACTGAAAAATTTGCTGTAATGATAGAAACATAATAAAATTCTTCCCACTGTTTATCTAAAACCACTCTGCTAGCAACTCTCTCCCAAGTCCTCTGTCTGTTCCACCAAAGCCAGCAGACCGTTATCTAAATCATTCTGCTCATCTGCATCATTATGTGGACTGTGCTTTTCAATAGCAGTAACTAAACACCTCACCGGCTGGAAAGAGCAAGGTAAAAAATTTATATGGATTATTGATGAGCCAGAGACAAGATGAAAATCAGTTTATGCAGAAAGAGATGTAAACTATGGGTTTCTGAATTTAAATGTTTCCTAAATAAACCTTGACCACAACCCTGCAAAGTTAATCAACCATTTTATACTTTGCAGTCAGTAGTTCTTCCTAGTTGAACTGTATACTTTAGATAGATAAAAAGTGGCTCAAAATTTTTCAGGTGAAATAAAACAAACTCGAAAATACTAAGTGGAGTTCTTCCCATTAAGCAGAGTATTACCATTCTTGTTTGTTTGTTTTGAGACAGAGTCTTGCGATGAAGTTCAGTATGGCTTTTAACTCACTTCATAACCCAGGTTGGCCTCGAATTTCAAGGAATTCTCCTGTCTCAGCCTCTTGAGCATAGGGATTGCAGGCATGCACTGCCATGACCAGCAGCATAACCATTCTCAATTATTATTATAGGCAGCTAAATTAGATAGCTTCTGTCACTCCCCTGACATCATTCTTGTTGATGTTTACAGTGAACAACAAGTAAAATGTTAGATGGGAAGGGAAGACTTCTCCAGGTCCTGTTTCTTCTTTCTTGGTTTCCTTACACCGAATAGCCTATCTCCCATTTTTTTGAGATGATCTGAAATGACATATTTATACTTTCAGAAAAAAAGTATTTATGCTATTGAATTCAGATTCCTCACCATATGTCTTATTTACCTTTAGATACGAATAAAAGGTTATCTCAGAATTCACCCTACGTCATCGCACTTGCCATGAAAACTGAGCTGGCCCCAGCCTGGGTGATGCGGCAGCACTGGCCGGGGCAGCAGACAAATCCTTTTGGAATGAAGGTCTCCAGAGAAGAGAGGAAAATCCTGCCAAAGGGATGCAGGAGTGTTTCCAGGACAGAAGAGAGTTTGATGCAGCAAATCTCTTCTCCCTGTGATAGACAGTTCAGGAGATACAGGCAGACTGCACAATTCCACAAATATCCAGGGAAAAGGGAAGCCTTCAGAATCAAAGCCACTGTGTAGACAGAGACATGGTACCACTGGTCTCTCCCATATCAATGCTGCAAACCACTGGAGCATTCAGAATCTCCCAGAAGCCACTACCCACAGACATAATTTCAGATGTGCACTGGACCCAATTTTCAAGGGCTGGCTTATTATAGGCAGCTAAATTAGATAGAAATTAATATACAGTAAGAGAAAGACTGAGTTCTCTAGGAAGTCGGCAGAAAAAGTAAAGACATCGAAGTCCGGCTGAAGCCCTGAAGAAGGCCAGGCCTCAGGACGCAGATGCAAGGCAGCCCTGGCAGATGCAAGGCAGCCCTGCGTGCCTCCCCAGAGGATAAACCGCAGCTTAGAATTGTGTGCTAATTAGCGCCACATGGGAAATTCAGGCAGGCTCAGCCACCCAGGTGGGTGACCAGCTGTCAGACCCATCCTTTCCCCAAAACGCCTTTGTCCTTTCATGTGCCCCTCCTTCGTGACTCATGTCCCTACTGGATCAATAGTATCTAAATGGCTCCCTTGTGATGCAGCAGGCTGACTGTAGCGTGGGTCACGTGGTACCCACATTACAACTGTGCGGAGTAAATAACACCTGACAGAGGGCTTCAGCCACAACCGCTGCTGGGACCTGTCCGCCCTCGGGGCGCTGCCCCTTCTGCAGTGAGTCTTCCCAGGCTTAGCCTCGCTTGCCCTTTGGCATTCCTCTGTGATTTCAGGGACGCGAGCTTGGCGTGCCTGACAGTCAGAGGTTGGGAGTTCCATTTCCCCAGTTCCAACTGACTCCCCAAGAGCCAGGCAGCGCAGCAGTCCTCCCGCCTGCGGAGACCCTCAGGCCCCGCTGCACCCTGTTCGGCTGCTTCTCACCCAGGCAGAAAAGGGCCTGGTGTGTTTGCTGAACCAAAAGGACAAAGAAGAAGGAGGGATAAGAAGAACTGAAAAGAAGAGAAACAAATAATAGGCAGGCCCTAGTGGGCCTGCAATTCCATTGTGGACAGTAGCTTTTGAGTGAGACAGACAGCCGTTGGCAGTTTGCACAGAAAAGTAAGCTCCCCTGATTTTACCTTTGACTTTAGAAGCTGAGTTAAGAATAACTGACAAGGGGAAACTGTGGGGGGAAATTCTAGTTTAAAAAGTAATGTGATAATGTAGGTAAAATGTCGTGTTAAGCTGGGATGAAATTAACAGCGCTGAGGCCAAACCCGCTGCACGGTGCCTGTGGGTCCTGCTCCGTTAGTGGATTAGAGCAGCTGCGCTCCGAACATGGTGAGCAGCACTTGTGACGTCCCCGGATGTGCTTACTGTCCCTAGCTCAACACACCAGTCAACCAGGCAAAAAAAAGAACTTCAGTTAGAATTCCCGCGAATTTGACTAATTCGAAAAGAACATACGTCTTTATACCAGTGAAGCATCTGAATCAAGAAAAATTCTGCACCTTATTTAGGGCCACTGAAATTTTATAATGTAAAAGAGTCTTATGGGAAGGAAAAGAGGGGACGTAGGAGTAAAAATTATAAAAATGCAATGCATATGTACCAATTCCCCGTGATGAAGGTGTTGATTATGTGTCATAAACATGTATTAATAAAACATAGAGTCTAAAGTGTTACACATTTTTATTTGAATGTGTTCAAACACAAAAGTTATTTAATAATATAGGTCATTATATATCCAATTCACTGTTTTTCTTAGTCGCTTCAAGATTAATTTTCTAGACAAATGTAAATTAACTGAAAATTATAGTGGTTGATTCACAATATGTAATAATAAAGAATGCAAAGTTGTTATAGTTAATATATTTGTTGTTATAAATATATTTAAGGACTGAAGTTGTTATAAATATATTTAAGGATCTCAACAAATGAACAGAGGGAGGATATTAACAAAGGAATAAAAGCTGTTAAGCAAATAAAACCTGGAACTAAACAGTGTGATAGTGAAATAGAAAACGTACTGGATAGACATAGCACATTGGAAATACTAGAAGAATTGATAAACCCACTGAAAGGCAAGCGATAATCCAGGCATGGCGGTACACAACGGAAGCCCAGTGCTCTAGGAGGCAGAGGCAGAAGGACCACAAGCTTGAGCCTGACCTGAAGCACCTGAGACTTGGTGAAACTTTGTCTCAAAATAAAAACTAACAAAGGGCCAGAGACGTGGGTCAGACTGCAAGGTGTAGGGTCAATTCCCAGTACCAGCAAAAAAGAGAAAGGGAAGAAAAGAAAGAAGAAAGAAAGAAAGAAAGAAAGAAAGAAAGAAAGAAAGAAAGAAGGAAGGAAGGAAGGAAGGAAGGAAGGAAGGAAGGAAGGAAGAAAGAAAGAAAGAAAGAAAGAAAGAAAGAAAGAAAGAAAGAAAAGAAAGAAAAGAGAGAGAGAAGACAAGCACAAGGCAAAGGAATTAAATTGAATAAATTCCCCATGCCCAGGAGATAGGGTTAAGTAGTAAAATGTATCTGAAACTATAATTGAAATCCCAGCCTGAGATTTTCCATTGAGGAAGAGAGAAAATCTGAAAGAATACAGATTGGAGGAAATAACTCAAGGAAAAAAAAACCCTAAGAGCTTCGTGCATCCCCAAGTAAGATAATTAGAAAGAACATTACACCTAGACACCAAAAAATTCAAGCTGACAAAAATCAAAGAAAAGAGAAAATCCTGGAAGTGACCACAGAGGACAGGCACATCCCCAGTCCTACAGGACAGATGAGAGGTGCCGATTTCCCATCAGAAACTGGAACCCAGGGCGCTGTGGACGTACATCTTCAAATAACTGAATAGGAGATTTTTAAAAAATTCACAAGAAGGCAAAGACATCCCAGAGGCCAGGAACAGTGTTTGCAAAAGATACGTCTAACAAAGGTCTATTATCCAAAACACACAAGACTCTAAACCAAATCTAATAAAATGAAGAATGTGATTTTTTAAATGAAGGAAAGAGCTGGACAGAAAGAGATGACCAACGTCCTATACTCTGAGAGACCTGCAGCCTAAGTCCCTGGATATGAGCAGGAACCTCACAGAGCTGAAGTCCCCAACCCAGAGTGCGCTGTGCTGATGAGGAAAGCCACACCAGGAGCATGTTCCCTGCCACAGGAAGGCAGTGTGACAGTCTCTTACAAGACGAAAGCTACTGCACCGTATGACTGGGTAACCGCTCTTCTTGTGTTTGCTGAAAGGAGCTGAAACTCCTGCCCACTCGAAAGCCTGCATCTAGGCATTCATCCTGGCTTTATTTATAATCGCCACACTTGGGAGCAGCTAAGATCCCTTTCAGTAGGTGGATGCGTGTCTGTGGGACGTCCAGACACTGAGCTGTTCGTTTTTGGGGGCTAAAAAGAAAAGGGCTGATCAGCTAAGACAGACACGGAGCGCACCTAAATGCATGCTGCCCAGGAAGGAAGCCAGCCTCAAAAGGCTGCACACTGCAGGATGCCCCTGTGTGACCTTCTGGAAAGGGTGACACTGAAGTCAGGAGAAGGACCACCGCTTGCCAGGACCTGCGGGGGGAAGGCATGGGCTGACGGAGACGTGGACATCACCTTCCGGTTGTGCCATCCCACGGCATCCACAGAACCAGGATGTGAGCTGTGGCCTCAGGTGTGACGCTGATGTGTCCTGTAGGTTGATCTGCTTCAGGAAGTGCTGTCCCCGACCCCATGCTCTGGGGAGGGCGCTGGGGAGGGGAGCAGGGGGAATCCCGGAGCTCTGCTCAGGTTTGCTGTGAACCTAAGTGGCCGTTTGCTTCTTTGTTCCGGTTTTGGTTTGAGAGTCACTTATAGCTACACAGACGTCTGGGCTCTTGCTCTGTTCATGTCTTACGCTGGGAGTACACAGTCCCTGACGCCTTGCGGAACAGGGAGGACTTTAATCCTCACCGTCCTCCTGCCTCGCCTGTGAGTCCCTGCCTCACAGTTTGGGGTATTCGGTCTCCAAGGTCTGCTTTCTCTACGGGCGCCGTCTGCCTTTTATTCGCCTTTTAAATTATTTTAAAATAGTTTTTACTTGTATTGATCACATCTTTATTTTAAATTCCACCAACTTCCCCTTTTCATTATGTATTATTTCCTTAAGAATTAGGTTTATTTTCCCTAACTTTTCAAGTTGAATATTTAAAATGATGTTTTCAAACACAATAATTTAATGCTTTCAGATAAAGGAATTTACTAATAGCTTGGCAGTAGCATATGACTTTTGTAATGTAACACCCTTTCAACCCAACCATCATTCCAAAGTCTGGGGTTCAATATCCATGTGAATAGATTTCACCCTGCTGTGCTATAGCACCTACTGTGCTATGTTAATAAATTAGCTTCTTAGATTTCATGTTCTTAGAATTTGTTGCAATTGTAATCTAGTGTATAGTCACGTCTTTATTATAAAAAAATTAAAACAAAATTTTATAACAAAATAATCAGAGAATATTAGCCGTTGAGACATTGTGTATTATTATCTTCAGAGCGGTTGCTTGGAATACAACATAGACCAAGGTGATTCTGAGAAAGAAGAAATAGCTAGTGACACATCCTTCTTTTCAACTAAGATGAACTGGTATTTTAAAAGGAACAAGTTAACATAGATATTAAAATATTTTTGAAACAATGGAATAAGTAATCTGGAGAAATACTTAAGTATTTGAACTTTTCCCTACTTCCTATTTTCCTATTTACCTCTCTTCTACTTTATTTTTTTTGTGTGTGTATATATGTTTATATATATAGTTTCTCATATGAGAGAAACTCTGCAATATTTAAACTTTCACATCTGACTTACTTCACTTGATGTTATATTCTCATGTTGCATTCATTTACTTTTGAATGTATCAAGTTCTTCTTTCTGGCAGCATAGTACTCCCTTGTGTGTAAATATCCCATTTTTCTTATGCATTCATCCACTGATGGAATGCTATTTCCAAGGTCGACCTCTTGCAAATTGTGCTGCTATAAACAAGGGTGCACATGTATTCCTGTAATATGATGATTTTAACTCTTTGGGCAAGATACCTAGAAAGGTGGTAGCCGAGCAAAATGGAATTCACATTTTCGGTTTTTTTTTTGAGAAATCTCCACATGGTCACTATTTTAAATGAATGTCTCAGTATAATTATGCAGATTTGATTGTGTTTGACTTACTTGGAGCTTTTTCTTGTAACAGAAATAGTCCTCTTTCTATTCGATTCCTCTTACATATTTTCTAGTAACCTTTTATTTATCTGTGAATTATAAACAACTGTGACAATGTCTTTTCCTCGCTTGTGAATCAGGTTCTCAGTGAAGACCGCTATGCATAGAAGCCGTTGAGAACCACGGACATGCAGCTCCACAGCCGAGGTGGCCCAGTGGAAGCTTCTGCGATAATGAAGACGTCCTCTGTCTGCACACACACCCAGTGCTGTCACCGGGAGGTACACAACGCTGCTGAGCCACTGAGACCGTCTCGTATGATTGCGCATTTGAATTATCCTTTTTATTTAATGCCAATGAATTTAAATTTAAAAGCTGCACAGGGACACTGGCTGTAGTTCTATAGCTTCCCATATTCTGGAATTTTCCTTACGGCCATAATGTGCATCTGATCCTGTCAGTATGTTGCTTAGCAGACAATTTTTCATGTGATCATGTGTTTCCCTCTGGAAACACATGGCACAGTTTCTTTACTTTTGATGTGTGAAATTTTATCAGATAATGTGCATAGAAAGAAAACTTTTCTTTTGTTTTTATTTATCTTGGTAAGTACTCAGGAAGCCCTGCATGTTTTAGCTCAATAAGTTTTGATTTTTATGTTACAGTTTTGATTGTAGTTTGCAGTCATTCTGTTCTCCTTACCTCACACATTTTTTAAAGTTCTTATCCTTTTGACCTTTTGTCATAGTCCAGACAACGCCCTTTCCATTTTTTGCTAGCAATTCACTCTTCCGCTGTCTCCAGTGTGCTACTTGATGTGTTGTTTTCATTTATTTCCATTTATTCATTTACTGTTCTATTTTCTTCTTTTTCACAGAAGACATTTCTTGCAGAGTGAAATACGCTTTATCTCTGTCCGAAGACGATAGTCATGGTCCTTTGTTTCCCATGCTCACTGCTCACTTCCTGCCATCGACCTTCCTGCGGAACTTGGTTCTTTCTGTTCTGTGGTATTCATTGTGCTTAAATACAGTCATGTATCTCTTAACAGTGGTGACGCACTATATGACACTCAGTTTGCCACCGGGTGAACCTCACAGTGCGCTTGCCCACAGCTGGCTGGAGAGACTCGGAGCCCCTGGTCATGCCATGTGGCCTGTTGCCCCTCACAACAAATCCATGCACACTGCTGTGCAAGGTCCCACGGGCGACTGCAGCACCGTAAGTATCTGTGTGTCTAACCACACCCAAGGGTGTAAACAGTACCGTAAAAATGCAGTTATGAAAGACGCAGTGAGTGGCGACTGATCTGGGTGCTCGTCACGAATGGAGCTGGGGGACTGAGGGTTTCCCTGGGGGAGTTGGAGAGAGGCACAAGGGAATCCGAAGGAAGAGACGTCACCACACCCACCTGGAGACCATAGGAACACTGTACACAGAGGCAAAGCTAAATTTAAAAACAAAATTAATTTTCTCCCTCAATCATGAATTTACCTTAGCTTACCATAAAATTTTTATTTTATAAACTTTTAAAATTTTAATTTTTGACTATTAAAAGCACACTCTGGAGAGCACTGGTAAATCCTTCGTCCATCCAGAGGAACCTGAGTGGGCCTGTAAGACCTCCACTGAACAAGCAGGGCCAGGCTGGGGTGCACCTCCTGGACAGCTGGGTCAGAAGCCTGGAAAAGTCTGAGGAAGCAGAACAATACCAGCCAAGGGTTGGTTCACATCAGTACTCCTAGGCTGGTCAGCCAGGGAAAACTTCAGGACTCACCCATGGGCCCCACAGGAGGGACTCAGGTATCTGCCCCGCCTCTGCACTGTGGGACCCAGCAGCTAAGTGAATGCCAGACACACAGTAGGACCCTGAGTAAGGGGAACATGATGGCCAGGTGAGACTAGTGAGACTGAGAAGGCCAACATATGAATCAAGAGGTGAAAATGACAGGACAAAAATCAAAATACAATCTAAGAACTCCAACCCATGCAGAACAAGTATACGCGACACTGACATAGTAGAAACTGGAAGATATGCCCCTGAAATTTCTGAAAAGATAGCAGGTGAAAGAAACAAATCCACCAGGCTATAGAGGAAACCAGATCAGAAATAATCTTTCAGATAAAAAAAGATCTGACAACATTAATGAAGGAATTACTCAGCATAGCCGGAGAAGACAGATTAAAAAAAACAGGAGCAGAGAAAAATGATGGAAACTTTGAATGAACAATACAGGAAAGAAACAGAATGCATGAAACATTCAACGAGATCCAGGAAATTGAAAATTCCACTGAAAGCTGGAAAAACTGATTGAACGACACTGAAGATAGACTTTCAGATCTTGAAGATAGGACCACAGCTAGCAATCATGAAAGGAAAGATCTCTTAAAAATAACAAGGGACCGTGAAATAATTCAACAGCCAAGACAAGACAAAGAAAAAAATATATAAGACTGATAGGCATCAGTGAAAAAAGCAGGAATTGACACAAATAAAATAAAATAAAATAAAATAAAATAAAATAAAATACTGTTTGCAGAAGTAATAGCAGAAAATTTTGAAAGAATAGGAACAGAATTTGAAGCATATAGAACTCCAAACAGCCATAACCAAAATAAGTCTACACCCAGACATATAAAATTCAAGATCCCAGGAATTCAACACAAAAACAGAATGTTAAAAGCTGTCAGAGAAAACAAACAGATGACCTATAAAAGAAAGCTGATTAGAATCACGACTTCTCAACACAATTCTCAATAAAATACTAGCAAACAGAATGCCGCAAACTGGGAGAAGATTATGCACCATGACCAAATGAGATTCACTGTAGGAAGGCAGGGCAGATTCAATATATGCAAATTGATAAAAGTAATACATCTATCACAGAGACAGAGACAAAAATCACATGATAATCTCAATAGATGCAGAAAAAGCTTTTGGTAAAGTCCAGCGCTCACTTATGATAAGAACCCTGGAGAAAATTAGAGTAGATGGTCTCTACCTCAATCCGATAAAAGCCATCTATGACAAAACAACAGCCAGCATCATATTAAATGGACAAAAACTGAAAGTTTTCACTCTAAAACCAAGAACAAGACAAGGATGTCCACTATCACTGCTCCTATTCATATAATCCTGGAAATATTAGCAATAGCAATTAAACAAGAGAGAAAAATTAAAAGAATAAAGATAGGAAAGGAAGAAGTTAAATTATCATTATTCACAGATGACATAATGCACTACATACAAGACCTCAAAAACTCTGGCAAAAGACTAGTAGAGCTAATAAGCAACTTCAGTAATGTAGCTGGATACAAAGTCAAAGCTCAAAAATCAGTAACATTCCTGTACACAAACAATGTACTCACTGAGAGAGAAATGAGGGAAACCACATCCTTCACAATAGCATCCCCCAAAATGAAATAGGAATCCACCTGAAAAAGGATACAAAAGATCTATGTATTGAAAATTACAGTGCTCTGAAAAAAGAGATTGAAGAGGGTCTCAGAAAATGGTAAAGATATTCTTTGCTCATGGGTATGAATAACCAACATTGTGAAAATGGCCATACTCTCAATATTGTTGTGCAGATTTAATGCAATTCAAATCAAAATATCATTAATGTACCTCAAAGGTCCAGAGAAAGCACTCCTAAAATTCATTTAAAACTAGAAGAGACCTAGAATAGTAAAGGCAATCCTGCAACAAAGGCAAGGCAGGAGGCACCTCAATCACTGATTCGAAGTTATACAACAAAGATACTGTGACAAAACCAACAGGGTGCTGGCAAAAACACTGACCTCAGAATCAATGGAACAGATTAGAAAATGCAGACACAACTCTAAACACACCCATCCACCTTATCTTTAATAAAGGGGTCAAAAACACTCACTTTGGAAGAAAGATAGCCTCTTTAATAAGTGGTCCTAGAAAAACTGGTTTTCCACATGCTAAAGACTAAAACTAGACCCATGTCTATCACCATACCCTAAACTAATGTAAAAATGGATCAAAAATATAAATATTAAACAGAAATGCTAAATCTACTGGAAGAAAAGGTAAGTAGAAATCTTGAAGGTATAGGGGTTGGCAGAGAGAGAGCACATTCATGAACAAAACCCAAACTGCACAGGAAGAACTTCAAAGAATCAATAACTGGGATCTCATCTTATTAAAAAAAATTCACACATAAAAAAATCACCAACAGAGTGAAGAGATAACCCACAGAATGGGAAAAATTTTAACCAACCCTTCTCCACTGTTGTTAGGAGTGTAGACTGGTACAACTAGTGTGGAAATCAGTACGAAGATTCCTCAAATAACTAGAACTACAAGTCCCATTTGATCTAGCTATTCTCCTTCTGGGTATCTTCCCAGAAGAATTGAAAACCCCACAGCATGGCGATATATGTTCACCCATGTTGATAGCACCACAATTTGTAAAAGCTAAATCTTGGAAACAACCCTAATACTCATCAACCTCTAAATGGATTTTAAAAAAAAGAAGTGGTATTTTTATAGAAGGGAGCAGTACTCAGCTATAAAGAAGGGTGAACTCAAGGCTTTTAAAGCGAAATAGATGACACTTGAGACCATACTTATAAATGAAATAAACCAAACTTGCATGTGTAAATATAGTATTGTCTCCCTAGTGTAAAAAACTGAAAGAGTAAACATGATCCAAAATGTGCAATAGATATTGTGAAAGTGAAAGGGGAAGAAACTACTGAAAAGTAAAGAACTGGGCTAGGGGAAAGGAAAAACAAAGAAAGTGAAAAGATTTCATATATATATTATATAGAATATATAATATATAGAATATAGAATATAGAATATATATATCATATATATTATATAGAAAGTGAAAAGATTTCATATATATTATATAGATTTCATATATATTATATATATAATATTAAAGATTATATATCTATGATAGATAATTATACTAGTAATCTCTTAGTTCATAAAAAGACTGGTTTGTGCTTTCACTGTTTGATCATTTTTTCATGCCTAAATCTTATAATCTGAGCAACTACTCTGAAGATATCATAAACAATCTATTAACCTATTTTAATCTATTTTTTTGTTTTGAAATTCTGTATTATCCTTTATATTCTTTTTTCATTTTAAAATTGAAAAAATAAAAAGCACACTCTGTAGAGTTGCACTAAAAACTTTCTTCATATATTTATTTACTCTAAGCTTTTCTCTATTTTTAACGGTTTTTTGTTTACATCTTAACTCTTGTTAAAAACTAAGATCCAAACACATGAACCCATCCCAAAGGAGATCAGGGGCTCCACACCATGGCATGCCCTGCCCGCAGGCTCGAGCTTGGGGCAGCACTGCCCTGGGAGTCGGTCTCTTGTGGTGACGGGGCAGTGTCAGAAAGCCTCCTCGAAGGACCTGCCCTCAAGGAGCATGTGAAACGTGCAGAGACGGAGCGCGAGAGACAATGCCCTAAAACAGTGCTTAGAAGTACAGGACAGCATCACGCAAGCCCGCGGCCGAGCGCCTTATCACGACTGCGAGGTGTAATGTAGTGTACCTCACTGCGCGTGTGGTCCTTCTGTACACTGGCCGTGCGGTAGCTTTGGTTTCCCTGGTGTCACCACAAGCGTGTGAGTCACGTGCCGGGCATCGCCACAGCTCTGACCTCACCAGGCAATAGTAACTCTTTGGCACGTTAGAATCTCCTGGGCCTACGGTTATATATGCGGTTCACAGTTGACAGTAATGTCATAAAGTGGGGTGTGACAGTATTGGGGTACTCCTTCATGTTCATTCAATGTTCGGTGGTGGACAGGGAATTATTATGGGGGTGGCTTATTCAAATAGTCAGACTTTTTTTTATTTCTTCCACTTAATTATTCTTTAAATTCTAATGGCATTTCCTTGGATGTTTTTTTTTTTTTTTTTGGTACCATGGATCGAACTTGTTTTTAACAGCTCCACGTTATCATATCTACAAAAATATTCTCTCACGATTTCTGGAGAACTCCGTGGGAATGAGGGTACAGGTGTGCATTAGCAGTCTTGCAGTTTGAGCTATTCTTTGCCTATAACAGGATAATCCACTTATTCCAATGTCCAAAATTTATATTTATTAAGCTTTTGTACTCCAAAGAGATGGACAGCTGGCTCTGGGAAATAGAAGATATTTAAAAAGTTCGAGATCCAGGGACACAAGTGTAAGCGTAAAGCCACGAACAGGAAGATAAATAGAGGGCCGAAGGGGCGGGGCCTGGGGGCCCAGGGCTGTGGGGGCACGGTCCCTGACGGGGGTTTCCCACTGAGAATGCTCACTGGTGAGACACAGGCCAAGGGTACGTGACCGTTTTCCAGCTCCCTACCTGTAACAACACAAAGACGCCTTGTCTGCACACCTGGCCGAGCGCCCACCCCTTCCTCTCCTCTGGCACCATTGGTGGGGCGTTGAAAGGGAAGTGAGGTCCTTTGCAGGGTTTCAGCACCTTACAGCTGAGAAGCTATTACAGCGTGTCCGCCGGGGATGGACTCGAAGCGAGCCATGAGAGTACTTGTGGGCGGGCGCTGAGCACAAGCCCGGGGTAGAGCCCCCCGCGGCTCCTGGCTTTGGATAGTCAAGAGGAGCAACTGAGAAAACACAAGTTTGAAGACACAGAGCCGGATGAATGAGTGCCAGACTGCTGCAGAATTCTCCATAAACAGACTCTCAATGTCGGGAAGGGTATGTAGATGGGAATATAAATCGTGCTTCATGAGCAGGCAATAACCCAGTGATTTTCAAGTGTTTTAATGTAAGAAGACAACCTGAGCTGCTTTATTTAAGACGTGAATTCTAGTCCGTCTCTTTTGGCAATGGATGTAATTAGATTCAGGTGGAACACAAGAAGCTGTAATTTCACAAAGGGTAGCTATCTCTGCTGCAGGTGCTTCCCTACTATGTTGAAAAATGTTTCAGCAATTACTTGAGATTGATAACCCCTCCTAAAAGCACACTGTGCTGATGAGGCCGTCAGTGCACTGAAGTTTCTCACACCATGAGTAGTCATCACTTTGGTCTAACTCCCTCACATATTCAAGTCCGTTAGCTGGCCCACTTCCCCCTCTCTCCATCCCTGATTTACAGCATCTTATGCTAAGGCTTTAGAAATAAGTGACAGAAAATAAGCATAATAACTGGTACCTTTTAAACAGGATAGAACCAGCAAATAGATATTTACATTGCTGACATTATTCACAAATTAAATATTTGCACACTTTATATAAGATCAAGGTACAAGATGTTAAGAGTACAAGAGACGAGTACAGTTGCCTTACTTTTACACAGACAAAAAAGAACTTAGCTTTTACAGAATATGTTTGAAGGGATGAAGGAAATACTTATTTGGAAGTTTGGTGGAGGAAATGATTTCAGAACAGTGACTTAAGAGAATGTATAAAACTGAAAGGGACAGTGCCAGCATTTTAGCTCTTTTATGTGATAGAATAAATTTTTGCAGGAAGAATTTGCATTACCTATACATAACTTACACCCGCTCATTTTCACCTGAACATATCTACAATATCTCCAGAACGAGAGATCTGCAGCAGTTTTTTGCTACGTTGAAGGACCGAGATGAATATTGCCACTGACAGGAATTTGACAGTTTTTTATTCTCTAAGGTATCCATTAAAATTATCAATGAATCAGTTTCATTCTGTAGATTTAAAAAGAAACCTTACAGAGAAAGTTCTGTAAGTTGTGCAAATCTTCTCTATAATTTCTGTGCTATTGGGGCAATGTGTTCCATTGTCCCATGAAATCTTGATCTTGGGATTAGACTTCAAACTGAAAAGAGACCTACAGGGCTGGGGCAGGAACCTCGGACTGTGTTTCCACAAGTTCTTCACACGTGCTCTACAGTGGCTGCCTGGCAAAGAAGGGGTAAAGAATTTTTGTTTGTTATGGAGAGATTTATGGGAAGTTTTATATATTATATAGCAAAGTAACCTTAAAGAAAACTTACAGCACTCTTTTAAGAAGTTCAAAAGAGTTCTTTCTAGCTACAGAAAAGAAAGGCTAGAACTACAATAAATACAATATGCCCATCCATTACCTGAATATTGCATGTTTTTGTTTTTGTTTTGTTTTGTTTACAAGTGACTGCTTCTAGTTTTGCAATCTTCAGTTTAAAATAGTCTATACACAAATGGGAGCTAGGCCAGTAAAATAACCTCATTAACGTTGGTATGTAGCAGCCATGAGGGAAAAGTCACAGAACTGGAAATTTTAGTTTTGAGATTAGTAGCTTCTCTCTCCCACATGCCTTTAGAGAGAAGAATGGAGAAAATATTTCAGTTATTATCTGTTCTTAATAATAAGGAAATGGACTAAATAAAAATGGGGGAAATAGAATAGAAATGGGGAAACCCAGGTGTGCACATGGAGCAGTTTAGTGATAGAATGACTCCTAGATGATCAGGATTTTGTAACAAGAAATTATTAGAAGTAGGATGAATTATAAACCATATATTATTCTTTATTGAAACATCAGTAGTATTTTTTTCACTGGCAGGGTAAAGCCCACTTTCCTGCTATGCTCCTTCTGACCCACGTTTTATGCTTATTTTGGGCAATTTGCTGTACAGCTGAGGCTGGTGGGCCCCAGAGGTCTTGCTGACCGGCGCCGCTCACCAGCCGTCCGCCCCTCCCTCCTCATCGCGCTCGCGTAGCCCATGTGTGCAGTCTAAAGTCCACTGGAGAACCGCACCCCGGTTCTCCTCTGCGGACTCTCCCTGCCCTCGGCTCCCCGGTCCTCCCCTCCACCCCACGGCCCCTTGGAAGGTGTGTGGGGTTACTGTGGACGCCCTCCTCGCTCCGCTGACCACCTCCAGGAGTCCAGGAGCCCAGCCCCGTGCCGCCTTCCTCCTGCGCCTTCCGTCTCCTGCTAACTGCTGCTCGCTCTGCGCAGGGCCGGGCCTCCGTTACTCACTCGCGGACCACGATGAAAGCCGCGGCCAGGTAGGCAATAGCTCGTCTCAGTGCAGTAAGTGTCCCCGAAACCCATCCTGTGGCCGCAAACCATGGTCCACTCCCTTTAAACCCCGTATAATAAGGGGCGGGCGTGGGTCACAGCATCTCTGAGTAATTTCATCCTGGACAACAAAGGAGCTGGGAGGCGGGAGTCCTAGATTTCAGCCTCCTGCAGATTTGAGCAGCTCTGTGACGTGAGCAGCAGTGTCCTCATCTGTACAGCGAGCAGATAAACCGGCTCTAAAGACGTCTTTCCCTTAAAGCCTGAGATCTCTTGAGCAGTTCTTTTGATTAGTCTATTAACCGTTAAGACCGGCTCTTCCTCACTCTTCTTCCTACAGCCGCCGTGGCTGGCGTCTTCCAGGTCCGCCGTCTTCCGGTGAATCTCGTGAAGCTTCAGCAAGGTGCTGACTTTGTTCTCTGTCTGGTATTTCCCTTTAATTTTCCCTTCCTGTGCATACTTACACTGGTTTGGGGTTCTTAAAACACCCGTATTTTTCCCATCATAATATTTGTAGGGAGGCTGGGTCATCTGGCTCATATTCCTATTTCCTGGACTAAGGTCTGAGACACACACACGGCTCATTAATTTCTTGCTGATGGGACCAAGCGAAGAGGCACAATAATGACTGAGTCCTCAGGCACCGTTAGTCCTATGGACCCATGACAATGCGACAGTAGGGTGGGCAGAAAGATGGCACTTTCTCCCAGTGACTTCTTTCCCGTGAAACTCTCTCTGACATTTCATTGTAAGTTATCACTGTTCCCTCTTCAAAGCAATGTTATAACAAATATGTCATTTAGTACAACCACTTAGGAAATAAAACCTTACAAACAGGAAAAATAGTTACATAGTCTCAGATTTATCCTATCTTTATGCATATTTTATATAAAATAAACCAAAATTTATTTGATATAGACAATAAGAGAAATTTCTAATTTTATCAATTGTACTACTTTAAGAGACTAAATTTAAGGTAATTTTGAAAACTCAATCTGATAGTTTCTTCTAAGCCATTTTAAAATTTTTGATTATTAGGATTTGAAAGAAGTTTAGCAATCTCGTAGTAAGATATTACTTTAGCTGGGTTATTGCAAAATATTTACTTTAGAAGACTTGATAGGTATTCTGAGAAAAAATTTAAATAGTTGAGAAGAAAAGAAATAATTGAAAGTCCTGTGAAGATCAAAATATTTGGGAAATTTTGAATATTTTAAGTCAATTGTTAATGATAATTAAAGCTTTATTTAATTGTGAGACAGAGTCTCCTTATACAATTCAGCCAGGCCTTGAACTCACTATGAAGCCCACACTCACCTGAAACTTGCAGAAATCCTACGCCTCAGCCTCCTGAGTACTGGGGTTACAGGTGTGAACCACCATGCCTGGCTTTACAGCTCTAATATGATGCTATTCCTAGTAAATTCCCAAGACTACAACAAGGATATATTAAGGCACTTCCCTGTATAGTTTGGTTTTGAAAACATTTCTTAATTCAGTGTATATTAATTTCTTTCATAAGTGTTCTGAACACAAAACTGGGAAATCTGATACCCAAAGATAGTCCTTTATAAATGGAAAGGATTAGCTAGTAGTAGGGATAGAATTAGAAGCCAGAATATTTAGACCTCTTATTCTAATTACTTGCTATAATATAATCAAACTATTCACCTTTTGTGACATTCTGAATTTAAAGGGGGAGAAATATATTTGCCCTGGTTTGGGAGATTCAGTCCATGGTTGACTGGCTCCTCTGTGATGGCGTGGCAGAATGGCTTGGTGGAAGAAACATACTCAACCAATGCTAGGTGAGAAACAGCCAGCAGGGGAGAAGAAAGGAGAGAGACAGAGACAGAGAGAGAGAGACAGAGAGAGAGACAGAGAGAAAGAGAGAGAGAGAGAGAAAGAGAGAGAGAGAAATATACCCTCCAAGGACCTATCCAGCCGACCAACTCATTTCCTCCAAACAGGCTCCACCTCCTATACCACATTTAGCTATGAACTTATCAGCGATAACTGTAGGTTCCCCACGACCCAGTCACCTTCCCAAAGCCCCACCTCTAACGTGAGAACGTGGGGGACATGGCCAATCTAAATGGCAGCAGTCATGGACCGAGCTAAGAATCTCTACTGTTTCCAACACGCTATGCTACCTCCGAGAAGGAGGAATACCTATGGACAAAATGTCATTGATAATATTAATCACTTCTGGATGGAATTTAAAATGCTTTTTACCCATTTCTTTTGTCAGTACTTATCACCTGAAAAAGGCAAACTAGTTGTTCAGTTAAAGAATCCTGAAGGTTTCTGATAAGTTGCTTATAACACTGGGAAAGTGTAAAAGAAGTCTAAGCAATACTTCATACAAATGGGTATGAACATACATGATATCTGTGAATATGGCTCATTTCCGTGTTTTAAAATAGACACAAATCTTTGCTATGTTTGAGGTAGGGTCTCAGGGAATAGCTCAAGCTTGTTTTAAATCTCTGTGTAGCTCAAACTGGCTTTGAAGTGTGTCCTGCTACCTTGAGATCCACGTCCTGAGAGAGGAAGGCTTGTGGTTGTGACTCACTCTGCTGCTGGTTTTTAAATAGATAGAATGTCACAATTTGTTCTAGACAGAATCCTTGGTCTGAGGGACAATCGGCTAAAGATTTTTCCCATTCTGGCAGTTGCATTTTCACTCTGTTGGTGATTTTTTTCTTTTCCATGCAAAAGCTTTTTAATAAGATGAGATCCCAGTAGTTGATTCTTTGAAGTACTTCCTGTGCAATCCAAGTTTTGTTCATAAACTCTCTATTTCTAAGTCATTTGAGCAACTACTCTGAAGATAATATTATGATATATTAACTGTTGTTAATCACCTATTATTTTGTTTTGAAATTCTGTATCATTTTTATTCTTTTTTCATTTGAAAAAATAAAGTTTATTATCCAAAAAAATTTTCTACCTACTTTCTCTTCCAGTAGACTTAGTGTTTCTGTTTTAATATTTAGATCTTAGATCCATTTTAACTTTAGTTTAGTGCATAGTATAGTATAGACATGGGTCTAGTTTTAATCTTTGGCATATAGAGAGCCAGTTTTTCCAGCACCATTTATTAAAGAAGCTATCCATCTTCCAGTGACCATGTTTGGCCCCTGTGTCAAAAATAAAGTGGCTGCATGCCTTCATAGTTGTATTGGCATGTTCTAATCTGTTCCACTCGTCCTCAGGTCCAGTTTTGGGGGTTTTTGTTTGTTTCCCAGTACCATGCTGATTTTATCACAGTAGCTTTGTAGTATAATTCAAATCATTGATTGTGATGCCTCCTGCTTTGCCTTTGTTGTCAAGGACTTCCTTTAATAGTCTAGGTCTCTTCTGGTTCCAAATGAATTTTAGAAATGTTTTCTCTAGTTTTGTGACACACATTAAAAGTATTTTGATTTGGATTTCATTAAATCTGCATAATCATTTTGGGATTATGACCATTTTCACTATATTCGCTTTTCATATACAAGAGCAAGGAATATCTTTCCATTTTCTGATATCCTCTTTATCTCTTTTTAAAAGTACTGTAATTTTCAATGTATAGATCTTTTACATCCTTTGTCACATTGATTCCTAAGTATTTCATTTGTTTGAATACTGTTGTGAAGTATGTGGTTTCCCTAAGTTATCTCTCAGTTAGTTTGCTGTTTTTGTACAGGACGGCTATTAAATTTTGAGTGTTGACTTTGTATCCAGCTATACTACTAAGTATTAAATCTAGAAGTCTTTTTGGGTCTTCTATGTAGAGTGTCATGTCATCTGTGAATAATGATCATTGAACTTCTTTTCCTATCCTTATTCCATTTATTTCTCTCTATTGTCTAATTGCTCTGGGTAATGCTTCCAGGACTATACTGAATAGGAGCACTGATTTTAGAGTGAAAATTTCCAGTTTTTGTCCATTTAATATGATGTTGGCTGTTGGTTTATCATAGATGGCTTTTATCACATTGAGGTAAAGACCATCTATTCAGATTTTCTGTAGGGTTTTCATCATGAATGGGTGTTGAACTTTATCAAAAGCTTTTTCTGCATTTATTGAGGTACTCATGATTTTGTCTTTGGCTTTGTTGATGTGGTGTACTACATTTATTGATTTGCATATGTTGAACCATCCCTGCATTCTTGGAATCAATCCCACTTGGTCACAGTGTATAATCTTCTTGATTTGCTGCATTCTGTTTGCTAGAATCTTATTGAGGATTTTTGCATCTGTGTTTATTAGAGAGATTAGCCTGTAGTTCTCTATTATGGTTGTGTGTTTCTCTGGTTTTGGTATTGGGTAATACTTGTCTCTAGGATCTAGAACATATGAAGAATTGAAAAACTCAGGACTCCTTCCACCCCCAATTCAAAGATCCCATCCAAAAATGGGAACCTGAGGTGAATACACACACCCTTCTCAGATGCAGAAATACAAATGACAAATAAATATATGAAAAATGTTTAACATTGCTGGTCACTTGAGAGATGCAAATTAAAACACTGAGATTCAATCTCACCCCAGAAATGGTGATTTTCTTTAATCAACCAATTACAAATGCTGGGGAGGGAGAAGGAACCCTTTTTTACTATTAGTAGGAATGTAGACTTGTGCAAGTACTGGGGAAATCAGTGTGGAGTTTCCTCAAAAAATTAGAATTAGAGAACCCATTCTAGAACTCTTCTGGGTATCTGGTGTATGTCAACATCATAAATTCCAGACAGTTATATCATTAGTGTCTCTTAGTTTGCTAAAAAGGAAATTTTGTGCTAGTAGCAATTGAAGAAATTTTTATGCCCATATTTATACCCTGGGCAACTACTTTAAAGATAACAACACAACATGTAGTGTATTAACTATTGCTATTCTCCTCTTATTTTGTTATGAAACTTTTATGTTTTTTCCTTAAAAAGTCAAAAGTGCTTAGCTATACAAGCAAATTAGGATCTGTAGTATTTTCTAATTTCACATCAATTTATTTATCCTTTTTCACTTTGTTGTAAAAATAAACCAGTGAGAAGAAAGTATTTTTGAAAGCAAACAAAATACCAACATTGTCAAGTTTTGAGTTCAAAGTTGCTTGTGGCTTGAGGCATCTTACTACTCTATATTGAATTTGTTTTACATTTTCCAAATGTGGATATCGCAAAAAGGAACCATGGTGGTTTATTGCCACAAATTAAAAAAATAAACAAAGCTGCACTTTATTTTTGCAATGGCTAAAAACTTAAAAGCAACTGTTAACAGGTAGGAAAAATATGTTGTAGAGTTAAAGAGAAATGGAAAGGAATTTCACACTAGACTTCTACTCCTCTGGGTTAAGAACATGGCAGGAGATCTTCCCAAGATCATCAATGATTGCCATGCATCACTCATATATTAATTAATTCTTATAAGAAATATATACTGAGCATCTTCTAGATGAACACATATGCTGGAAATATGGACTGAGAAAGAAGTATTTTCCAGACAATGTTCACAGTGTTAGAGATTCAGAGGGGAAGTAAACAGAGACGGTCCCTGTCCTAAGCAGCTTGCCTTTCACCAGAGGCAATGCTCCCCAGTCCACTCACACAGCGGGAAGTGCTCCAGAGAAAACAGAAGACACAGTAAGTGACAGGAAAGAACCCTCTGGGGCAGCGTTCGAAAGCATAACCAAGTGACAGGAAGGACTGGAAGGAAAGAACTGCATGAGAGGGGAAGGGGTCGCACATGACCTAAGGCCGAAAAGCATCCAGGCACAGGTGAGGAACAGGAAAACGGCCGCAGCGGAGCCGCAGTACGCAACAGGAGTGTGTGCATGGGACGGTGGGCCAGCCACGCAGGGCCAGCGAGGCAAGGCAGGGCCAGCGAGGCAACCAGGTTTCATTCTGCACGCTCTGAGAGAACATTTGGGATTGATGGGGGCGCATGACCGGATTTACCTGTTAAGATAGATCACTTCTGCCCTGACGGTAGAGTTTATTGTAGACAGCAAAGGAAGTAGGAAAACCAGTCGAGAGGTTAGTGGCATAACCCAGGGACACTGGGAGCTTGGAGACTTAGACTAAACTCTTAACAGTAAGCAAAGTGGAGAAGAAAATGGATCTCAATATATGCCAGAGGTTGAATTGCCTGGATGTGCTAATAGAATCAACTTGTGGAACACTAAAAGGAATATTCAAGGAATGTCTTACAGATATTAGATGTGGACCACAATGATGGAGCCAGGAGAAAGCTTGCACTGACATAGAGTGACTGTCATGAGACAGGGAGGTGTGACGGGGAGGGGACTGCTCATCGAATGACTTTTAAATATGTTAAGTTTGAATGCCTATCAACATTTAAAAGTGTCAAGTGGCACTTGGGTCTATGAGCCCGGCATTTATGAGACAGATTCGACTTAGAGATGTGAAGTTAGAAATTATTAGCATATAGATAGAAGTTTAAAGCTATAGACCAAGAGCACCTTTAACCAAGGAAATGGCGCAGCCAGAATGCATACCAGAAAGCGCTAGGACACCAAAACATGAGCAATCAGGAAGTCAAGGAGACCCAGAAAGTAGGAGCGCCTCACACCCATCTGTCACTGCGACTGTAAAGTATGAATACTCCACAGAAAATGCTTTCTCTCAATGATGTTCATGGCACTGATTTTTGTCTTCCAGATCCAATTCTCTAAGTCTTTTCTAGGGAAGATGATTGTGGTTTTAAGGTTATCACACAGGCATGGAATCAAGTTAGTCAAGTGTGGAAATTCATGGCTCTCTCTAGACTAGACAACCTGGCCCCTGTGTCTTTGTGGAGGAAAACATCGAAAGTGGTTAACCTCTGCAAGAGAGAGGAGGAGGGAGGGAGAGGAAAAGAGGATGAATCTCAAGCTCGGAGGACCTCTCTGGACTGTGCTCTTCGATCCACTGGACTGTGTCTTACTCTATGGTTTCTATGATGCTGATTAGCTCCAGGACTAGCGAGCTGTAGGAGGATGTGTTTGGTCACAAAGACAGAAATAATAGCCATTTCCCATGGTCCGCTGTTATTGTATTGCTTTTTAAATTCTTGTGTTCTTGATCAATTTTCTAACCACTAATTAGCATCCCTTTCCAAGCCTTAGGCAGAGGGTTAGTGAGAGCAAGCTATGGTGAAGTGTTTAATTTCTGCCTTTGGATTTTCAATACACACATCTGCTACTTTTCAGTCTATCGGATTTCACACAATCCAACTAAGATGTGATTTAACTAACAAGTATTTGAGCAAGAAGGTATGGTTTATTCCTGTTTCAAATATGACATTTGATTAGGATCTTATGATCATACTGATGCCAGATTAATTCTCTACAACTATTTATTGAGGTAAAGATTTATGAAAATAAGCCATTAGATTTAGCTGTCCCTCTTTCTCTTTAGTTTTTTTTTTTTTAGAGTTACCATGAATATTAATGTTTGTTGTCACCACCTAATTTTGTATCCTATACCATTGCTTTCTCTGCAACATCCTCTTTGAAATTCACAGGGCAGTTTCTTCTCTTGAAATTCACATGGAAGAATTCTAATTCTCAGGACAAAGGTGATATTCTGTTTTTTGATATTCTGAATTTTTTATTAACAAGGGGTTAACTGAAAACAAAATGATGAGATGCCCATCCATCCTAGGTAGTGATAGTTCCAGCTGCTTTGCACAAGACTTGGGGCTTGGGCTGAACAACAAAGAGGGGAAGAGAAGAAGGTTTGAGTGCCCAGAAGTGACCTGCACCATTGTAACAGAAAGGATTCACTGAGCTCCATAGTAGAATGTTCCTCGATATTGTTCGAACGTTTAGGAGTTCAAGCATTTAAGAGCTCAGTTTTCTCTCACAAGAAGTCAGGGGGAGGTAATTGCTGCTGTTGGTCCTAGGTCAAGGCACTGAGAGATGCTATAGCTTCCACTCTGCAATCTTGAAACTTAGTTACCTTATAAAGTCCTGCTCTTCAGGAAAGAGAAGCCAAATGGAAGGGACAGGAGAGGTGCCACCAACAGCCAGCTGGAAACACCATACGTGGTAGGGGCCATCTTGGACCACGAACCAGCAGCACTGTGCAAGGCAGACATGTGTCACCCCCACTGGACCTGGCCCTGATTCCTAACTCACAGTCATCTCCAGGAAAATGATTATTATTTTCAGCCACTAAATTTGGAGTATTAATTTTACAGTGTACTATGGGAACTGAAAACGAAAAGGGGCTTAAGTAAGTGGTCTATTTCCCCAGACAGAGCCTGTTTCCAACTGTGTTTGGGTGCTGCCTACATAGATCACCTATGTATTGCTAAACTCTACCAGTTTCCAGAAATCCAGTTTTGTCTATTTGTGTGTGTGCAGGTTTGTGCACAGGCATATTACGCTTGGTCTACCAGCATGCCCCTTGGTCCACCAATAAACGCCGCTGGCAGGAAGAGAATGATGACAAAACCTATGCATTTACTTCACTGTTGCCTAACTCCCTGAGTTTGAAAGGATTTAACTCAAGTATTTTAATCTTATTATCTCTGTAGTAATATCTGACATGTTTCTTTGAAACCTCTAAACGCTCTACTCTGCATGAGGCAGACGCTATAAATAACACTAATGTTGACAATCAACCTTTCCTTCTCTACTTGAACTTTTTCAACGTGTTTTCAAGCCATTAGCTAGTGTCATTTAATTTTTAAAATAATCCTATGAGAGAGGTAGGACAGATTTTATGTTCCTCATTTTATGTATAAAATAACTAAAATATTGGACATTGTGTAAAATATTTCATGTGTGTCTAAGCACAGGTAGGTACTTAATAAGATTTAGTACAGCTAAATTAGCCAAAATCTTAACCCGGGCCTCCGCCTCCTCACCCAGTGTCCTTTCACACCATAAATAATTGAGAGCGTCTAAGTGTTCGGATATTTTACAGCCCTCTTTATATTTCCAAGATAGTCAGATTTTTAAAAGAACTATTGAAAAGTAACCCATGATTAATATAACACTTTTACTCCAGTGGAAACAGCTACAAAGTACTTAGCTATATCTCAACACTCGGGGTATAATACGGTTTTAGTAACAACGATATCAGCTCCGCCTGGCAGAAAGCTTTCCAAAAGCACAGTCTCCCAAAATGCTGACCTATCTCCTACCACTGAATTCCTGTCTTACCTACTTACAGCCCTTTATTCTTCTACCACTTCAACTTATTTCACCACGTAGCCACAAACTGAGAGAGAAAACTCTGACCCCAGGACAAATGCAGCTCTCCACGATTCCTCATAAAAGGCTGTTTCCTTCTGGTGCACTGCCTGACTCCCATTAGGTCCAGCATGGTCACAGGACACAGAGCAAAGAATACATAAAAGCTTAGTTTTCATTTTACAATGATGGAAAGAAACACAGCATTCCATTTGTAACCCAGATGTAATTATGAAAATTACTGCTCAAATGTAAAACTGAAGCTTGGTTTTTCACATCTTTATTAGTCACATGAAAAGAAAACAATTATGGCTGCCTCCTATTAGGTTTGCTTTGATTTCCTTTAGGCCTTGAAACATCGATTCATGTTTATTTTCAAGGCTTGCAACATTAAAACTTCCAAGCAATTTTGGATTCAACATCTGAACGCATTAAGCAGCTAATGTATAACACACACTCTATCCTCAGTGAAAACCCACAGAGATGCCCAAAATACTTTAAGCCACAGCTGTTGTTATGGAACTATTATAAATCTATGCTCAAAGTCTTGTTTAAACTTTTCTGTAAAAGGGTGCCCTTTCAGAAAATAGTTTCTGGAAGTGTTTATATCACAGTCACATGTTAAAACCTGAACTGCAGCCATTTGTAAGACTAATTGTTTTATTTTGCTTTCAGCATCAATATTCCTGCATGTATTAACCAGACAGCTAAGTGAAAAATGAGCCTTCCAATTAAAGAGAATGAAAAGTGATTCTCAAATTTTTAATAGGACATTTCTCTTTCTCTCTTCC
Organism: Dolichotis patagonum; assembly: GCA_004027295.1. Taxonomy (NCBI): domain Eukaryota; kingdom Metazoa; phylum Chordata; class Mammalia; order Rodentia; family Caviidae; genus Dolichotis; species Dolichotis patagonum. The sequence goes on along the minus strand of PVJX010013087.1, from coordinate 19,318 downwards.
TTCCTCTGCTCTTCTCATTTTTGCCATATGGTACAGATAAACTAATCAGAAGGACATCAACTTGTGAAAAATTATTGTAAGATTTATTCCTCAGAGGAAAACGGCAAACCAGGCATGGTGGCACAAACCTGTATACTGGGACTTGGGCGACTGAGCAAGGAGAATCATCACAAATTCAAGGTCAGCCTGAACTATATAATGAGACTCTGTCTCAAAAAACCAAAACAGAAGATGGAAGAGGAGGAGGAGGAGAAGATGAAGACAAAGATGGAGACAAAGTTTAAGATGAAGAAGAAGAAGAAAGAGGAAGAGGAAAATAAGCAGCAGCATCAGGAGAAGGGGAAGAAGGAGGAGGAAAAGGTGAAGAAGAAGGAGGAGGAAGAGGAAAAAGAGAAACGCAGGAAGGAGAAGACAGAGAAGGAGAAGATGAAAGAGAAGGAAAAATAGGAGTAGAAGAAAAAGGAATAAGAGGAGAAAAAGTAGGAAAAGAAAAGGAGGAGGAAAACCAGAAAAAGGAAGAGAAAATGGAAGAGGAAGAAGAAGAAGAAGAAGAAGAAGAAGAAGAAGAAGAAGAAGAAGAAGAAGAAGAAGAAGAAGAAGAACAACAACAACAACAAATTAGAGGAGGAAAAGGAGGGAGAGAAGGACAATGAGAAGAAGAGGAGGAAGAGGAGGTAAAGAAGGAGGAGTAGAAGAAAAAAGGAGGAGAAGTAAGAGGAGGAGGGAGGTGAGGAGGAAAAGAAGAATGAGGAGGAGAAGAGGAGGAAGAGAAGAACAAGGAGAAGAAAGAGGAGGAGGAAGAAAAGCAGAAAGAGAAGGAGGAAAAGAAACAGGGAGAGGAAGAAAAGAACAAAAAGAAAAAGAACAAGAAGAAGAAAGTAGCAGAAGGTAATTGATCATATAAGTGAAAGGATATAAATGCAATCCTTTATATAGATGCACATTTGTAAATTTTGGAAAATTATGTAATGAAAACAATTAAGCATAAAAATATTTTATAAGCCATAAATCAATAAGTAATTAACCAAAGCAGGTAACACTGATGATATCTAACAGAATTAATGTTAAATTTCTAATGCCTACTTGAGGAAAAAGGCACTACATTTCAATGTCATTTTAATCTTTACTGTCAAAATCTCTAAGATATCTAAGAAATTTGAAAATTTGATAATAATCAGCTACTTGGAGGACAATTTGAATCCAAAAGTTTGTGTTAAAACTATTTCATATAGGTGATAAACACTATTTATGTTAATTTCTGAAACTTAACTTAGTTTTACCATCAAATAAAATCTAGTTTGTATTGTGTTCCAATTAACTGTCACTGCATAACAAACGTCTGTAAAATGCAGTGTTTTAAAATAATAACCATCGCATTTGCTTGGAATCTGCAATTCAGGAATTTGTACAGCAAGTGTGTGTCTGCTCCGTGGTATTTTGGGTCTCAACTGAGACAGTGTAAAAGGCTGAGGCCACCCTGCACTGCTCGGCTGGGCTCACAGGCCTGGGGCCTCAATTTTCTCCTTCGATGGGGTTTCTTGGTGAAGCGGAAGATTAGGACACAGCAACCTGGCTGGACAATAGGGTGTGTGACCTGTGAATCATGGAAACCAGAAAGGGGGCTGGGCAACAGGGCACAATCTACTGGCCACAGGAAGCTGTGGAGTCACGACAAGGACGTATGCATGGAACAACTTCTGATGATCTGGATCTGACAGCAAGAGGATAGAAAAGATAGTGGCCACTGAGTCTGCTGCTTCTGTCTTCCTTTTCTCACAGCGGCCCCTCTCATGTCTGGAATGCATGGCCCCTTTTGTTATCTCTTTTTGCACTGTCCTTCTTCCTCATGATTTTTCTTTTTCCTCCCTTTACTTTGAATGAAAGTCACTTTTTCACGTCCACCTGTTATCCCTCCTTTGGACAGGGCAGTGAGAGCCCAGACAGCATGCGGGGCTAATGTAGCCGTCTCGCTCACTCCTCTGCGATGTGACAGTGGGAGGCATCAAGGCTTGGTTTCTGACATGGGAGGAGACTTTCCGAGAGAGAAAAAGGAATCTACTAGACTTCATAAATTCTAGACCCGGAACTGGTGCCACTTAGAACTGATCAAAGAACATCACAGGGGCCAACCCAGATTTACACACAGAGAAAAACACATTTTCCCCCTTAATGGATGAATCAGCACAGTTGCACATGGAGATAAGTGGCCATCTTTGGGGTCTATCCATCAATACTGAATGCTTTCCCTAGCCTCCCAAGAGATTTTATTTGGGGGATGCATCTTGGATTTGGGATTGTGAGCATGTTGGAAATTTCTCCACCCAGTGGCAGCATACTGCCAATGTTAGAAAGTCCCTCAAAGGGGACAGTGCCTCTGGGTAGGTAAATGACAGTGTCTCTGGTCTATAAAATAGAAGCTTCCCTCAAAAATTAAATAAAAATTTCTAGTATAGCCAGGGCACAGAGTTTAAGCCATATTGCAACACATACATAGGGGAAAGTGTAAAGTCTTTATTCAACCTGTCTGGACTAGCTTCCTGCATTTCTACCCACTGGTGAACAGGAGAAAAATATACAGAAGATGTATCCATCTTAGAATAGTGATCTGTAAGCTAAGTGGACTACCTGTAACATTCAGTCCCTCCTCCCTTCTTTATTTGTCTTCCAAAAAGTTTCTGGGTATGTGGAAAAGAAGAGCAGCGTACAAATGAGTAAGGAGCTGTTGAAGCTGGGAACTGACTACACCCGTGGGAGCTGGCCAGCCGAGTCTGAGAACAAAGACTACCTGAGGCCAATCAGAGAAACAAGTGACCCTGTACCCCAAGAATCAGGCCTTTAGGTTGCCATACATGCAGATTACTAGGCAATAGGGCGTGATGTGACATTAAGTTGCTAAGTGTATAAATAAATGTCCCTACAGTGAGGGGCAGGTCTCTTCCTCCCAACAGGAGAGAGCGGGCTCCACCTGACCCCGGTTGTCATCTTTTCTTTATTTTCTCATCCTCTCACACTCCTTCACCCCCGGAACCTTAAGGGCTCTGTGGGTTGTGGCACAAATTCCCTTGACATTGAGAGAAAGGAAACACTTGGCTTGCAAAACCCTTGAGTATTTTTCTGCTGGAGGTATACCCCATCTTTCCTTTACTATTATTCTTCCTTTTGGCCTCTGGTGCTGTTATCTGCAGACAACTTATGGTCCAGTCTTTTGCCTTGAAAAAGGTCCCTGGTGGTGTTCTTCAGACACCCTGACCTCCTCTAAATCCTGTGGGCTGCTGACCCTGGCTTTTCGGAGTCTTCCATCTGGGCCAGTGCCAACACCCACCTCAGCCTCTGCTGCATAGTCGCCCACTGTACCACAGACAGCACTGCAGTCCCTGGTCTGTCAGAACATCCTCCTGCCACCGGAGAACTAAAGACTGCCGACAAAGTCCATCCGCACAGCCACTCTGTCTGAATACCCTCCGTGCAGAAAGAGCTGTGGTAAGGCAGGCTGCTACCCTTAGTGCTACTTGCGGGGTTGGCCCAGGGCTGACATCTGGAACTTTGGTTTGGGGAGGGTTCTCACCACACTAACTGCTAAAAATAGATCACTGCCTCCCAACTGTTTGTTCAAACAACATTGTTTATGCTGAACACCTGCATTTCTTTTGGGAGTCTAGAATTTTGGTGCCATCCAGAAAAGAAACTGCCTTTATGACCAGCTCCTAATAAGAGACCTAGGCAATTAGTCTCCAATGAGCTTTCCACCCATTGTCACAACTCATTGCTGGAGGAGTAAGCACATGCTCAGTGACCCCACTGGGACAGGGGCCTTGGAGCTGACACCTGGACCCTCCAGACTTTGATTCAGGTGTTTCTTCCCTTAGCTAATTTTATTTTGTACCCTTTTGCCATATTCAGTTATAACCATGAGGGCAACTACATTCTGGGCCCTGAAATTCTTCTCAGACCCCAGTGCACCCTCTGCCACTATGATGGCACATGGCTCTGATCACACAGCACGGCCTGAGATGGCTCTGCAGACGCCAAAGGAGGCTGGAGGGGACTGGACAAGTGAGAAATCAGCACCCACATACATGCTCTCTTCTCTCTTCTCCATTCTTCTCTCTTTTCTTCCTCTTCCTCTTCTTTTTCCTCCTCCCACTTGCCTTCCTCTACTCTTCCTCCTCCTCCTTCTCCTTTCTCCTCCTTCTTCCCATCCCCATATTATTTACACATCCACTACATCTAAAGTTCTTTACCCAAGAGGTGTGTGTGTGTGTGTGTGTGTGTGTGTGTGTGTGCAGGCGTGCATGTGATGAACTAAAGAGTATCTTCTCTATATTGGAATGGATGAATCACCTGCCAGGGCAACGACCTAGCTTACAGTTTAATCTTGCCACATGTTTCTTTTTTGCATGCTGAAACCACCCACTTCCTTGTATCCTGAGTCCCTGTGCAGGTGTTCTCTAGAGGACCACTAGAAGAGTTGGTCACTGTAACATTAAAGGAAACACATGATAATAAATTTTCTAAATATTATCCTGATTCTTTTTGCTTAAAGTCTGATAGTGAATAAACTGAAATGAAAACTAAAAGTCCACTCGGGCATATATGTGTGAATGCACGCACACATACCCTAAAGCCAATAATTTTACTTTGCTTGTTTGTGATTTCAGTTTACAATTTTCATCTTTTGATTTTCAAGCTAGAAAGAGATATATCTGCCTAACTGGAAGCACATTCTCTGGCAAATTTTCCTTTTAAAAGCAGGATTCCAATTGCATGGAAAAGTAATGTTTGATGTGGCACATCGCCCGACAAGAGTGTTATTAATATGCTCACCCCCAAAGCAAATTCTATAGGTTCTGCTAGAAATAGCCATCAGGTTGAGTGGTCCGTGCACCTGGTCCAGGGTTTGGGATAATGCCGGCATCATGAGCATGATGAAATGGTGACAGAAGTGAGCCACCAAGTGGTGACCACATGCCCACAGTGACTGTGCCCCAACCGGTCCCTGGGTGAGCACAGCACCTTGTGAGAATCTCTCCTAACACACTCCTTGCAGTCTTTGCTTTTGAAATGACCTTCTCCCCTATGTGTCAAAATAAACAAGTGGCCATATTGCACTCTGGAAACCAGGGATTACCTGAGTTCCACTAGGACTGTCCAACCCTAACTTCACTAACAATTTGTGAGGTAAAAATTAGTGTCATGAGAGTCTTTTGCAGGAGGGCAGCTGTCTTTGTGTGGCACAGTCCAGTTTTGGCATCCCTTATTAATTTGGAATAAAGGGGAATCAAAAAATAAATGGACTGACCTGGAAGCCCTTCATGGAAACAGCGCAGAAAAAACCCTTTACAGCAGCCCCCCTGGTGCTTACCCTCATGGCAGACCCAGCCTGGGTCCCCACCTCCCTCTGATGTGCCAGTGCCTCCTTCATCTGCCAGGGCCTATTTAACAAGAAATTCTTCAAGTACCACTGCAACGCATCCAGCAAACCCACCAACTCTAAACTTAGTCTTACATATGTAGCCAGAGACACGGATAAATATAGAGACCTAGAAATACATTCGGAGCGCCAGGAAAACGTGCTCTGGGCCAGAAACATATTGTGAATATGCAAATCTCCCCATGTCTGGTGCGGAAGCTTCGCCCTTTAGCACTTGCCGCCCTCCTGCTCTCTGCTCTCCTCTCTGAGCCATGCCCCCCCCACCAGTGTCTCCCATCTGTTTATTTTTTCCAAACCTTCGTTTTAAAAAATGTGGTATCACCTCTTAAAAATAAGAAAAATATGGTGGCACAAATACCACTGCCAGGTGTACCATCTGATGCTGCTTCTGGGAGCACATAAAGGAGGCTGGCTGTGCTCAAATTTCCTCACAAAGGTTACCGGAAATGGATTTTTATCCATTTTGTCTGAACTCGGTTCGTTCCTGGTTAGATTTCAGGTCTGCTTTGTACTTTAACAAAATTGTATAATCCGGGCCTTGTCATCAGCTTTCTTAATTTATTTCCCTGAAATGACAGGCCTGGCGGAGGCAAGGCTGCCTCTCAAATGTCTGGATTACACTGTAGCTATGGAAACAGGTGTTAAAGTGCCACGGATGTCAAGTTCCACTGGCACTTTGCACATCGCGTTCTATATGGACGGCCTGTTATTTTACACCCTGCCCAGTGCGGCCGCATCCTTCTGCTCGGTTAGAGGAGCCAGAGGCCGGCACAGAGACGAGGCGAACCCAGCCGTTGCCCCAGGAGTGAAGAAACAGGATGGAGAATTTGTTGTATTCCTTACAGCCCTGGTACAGATTTTCTGTTCTGGTAAGAAAAATTAAAATTGGATTAATATGAAATGGATTCACCATTAAATAAAACAAACATTAGCAAGGCAAAAGATCCAAACACATTTTTTCCCATGTGCTAATAACCTTCTTGTCGACAAGGAGAAAGAGGAGGATATTATAAGAGAGAATCATGAAAGAGGAGAATATTATAAGAGAGAATCGTGCTATCATTCATACACTTCTCACAACTCTCAGGAAGATCATGTTTACAGCATTATTTTGGCATTTTTCAGAAGTAGCTGTTTTCAGTAACTTGGTAAAGATAATGTCCACCATTAATTTAAGAAAGGAACGGGAGTAAGAAGTGGAGAGTTCTGAAGCAGCTGCTGCCCTGGCCCAGACATGAGTTATTGTGTTTCATTTCATCTTTACAAACAACCCTGCAGGGGAGGTATAATCCCTGCCTTATGGGAAAGGAAACCGAGACCCAGCTAGCTTAAGTAATATGCTCAAGGCCTCAAGGTTATAAGTGCAACAGCCAGAATTCAATCTGAGGTTTGTCTACAAAGCCCATGTTCTTTCCACTGAATCAACCTAGACAGCAACTTTAGGGCATGTAAGGCCAAACTGGCAAACCTGCTCGCTGGCGTGATTCTCCTCCATTTAGCTGGGTTAGGAAGGCAAGTCATCAGCACTCCAGTTGGGTCGTAATAATTAGATGTGCTCCCCTGGGCTTCAGATAATATTGGCCTGACTCCAACTTGCATATTAGCATTACTCAATTGAAATTTTATCCAACTCTTCATGAGTTTTAAATCAAAGTCAAATTGGAATTGATGTTGACAAATTCTCTGTGCATTAAAAAATCAGAGGCATAAAATCTAGTGGATCTTATTCAGTCTCCAAATGCTCATTGTGATTTTTAATGCAACCATTAATTTTTTTGAAAAGCAAAAAGGAGAATTAGAGCAACAATATTCCTAAATCCACATGTGTATACAATATGAGAAATATTTTTTAAAGTTTTGCTTCTGTAGGGGGTGGTGAGATACATTTACATATGACTTAATGTCATCATTTACATGTACAAAATGTCAAATGCAGATGAAGCTGAGTGATTACACAGAAGTGTCCATGCCAAAGCATGAGCAGATGAGAAAAGAGCCCAAAATCAAACAGTCCCCAAGAATAGGAAAGAACATTGCAAACTGGGCCTTAAAACTATCAACAGCTGGAGAGCTGCATTGACTCCTGCTTTACTACTACTGCCATGCTTATATATTCTTTTGTTAAATCTGCACTGATTCACATGAAAGATGTGGAACAGTGCCACCCGCAATGGCTTCAAATTCCAGTATGCAAGTTGTGCGTGAATCCTAAGTTGTTGCCACAATCCAAACAATGTAAATCCAGGTCTACGATGCAGCAGAACCTCCCCAGTGAGATCCATCACCACCTTCCCTGAAAGGGGATGGCTCTAGAGAGGCTCATCTGCAAGTCCAAAAGAATAACGTCAATCAAAGTCAGGAGAAATGCATCTCAGTTCTCTAACAGGGAGCTTGTTTTAGTGTATTACTTTCAAGTCGATTTGTATTGATCGAAAGGTAGGGAAACACTGAAGAAGCCTCCATGCTGTCTGCTAGAGAAGAACGGGAAACCTACTGACTAACAGCATGGCTGGGTAGAGGCATTGCGGAGTCTCCCTGGTACTTCATGTAGACTCTGCTTTGTGGAATAATTGTCATGGAACATAGATGCAAAATGGTGCAGCCTTGAGAGCACCTGACACAATCCAAGCCCCTTTCCGAGACACCAAAAAAGGGACCTAATCCTCTGTACATGCACCATCCTTCCGAGCATTTGCAACACCACTGCTGCAGTCTGCAGCCTGAGCGCATCACAAAGGCCCGTGTGTGGGAAGCTTGGTCCTCAGTTTCCATGCTGTTGGGAGGTGGCAGAACACTGAAGAAGTGAGGTCTAGTTGGATGAAGTTGGCTCCCTCTAGGCCTGCTCTTGAAGGGACTCCTATGACCCTGGCCTCTCTCTTTCTCCTTTTTTGCCTCCAGGCTGTCATAAGATAAACAGTTTCCTGGTCCTGTGCTCTCACCATGATGTTCTGCCTCTCCATAGGCCTAAAGCCAATGTAGCAGATTTATCATGTGCTCAAACTCTGAAACTATGAGCCAAGATGACTTGTTTCTCCTTATAAATTACATATTTCCGGTATCTTCTCACAGTAACTGAAAGCCGACTAATGCAACTATGGAAGACTGATGTTATCATTTCCATTTCGCAAGCCTAGAGTCAGTCTGGTCTGATGTCAGATTTAAACCTGAAGATGTTGGAGAATTGAAGGATTCCTGCTTGCTGTGGGGCTGTGGGAATTGTCCTGGTTGCCTTGCGTGAATTATGATCATTCCAAGCCTTTCTCTGAGGACTGAATCAGTCAAACCTGTGAATGAGCCTGATTCTAAGACCATAGTCCTCAGAATTAGCAGACTTGTATAGTCAGCAATTCCCCTTGTATACCCAATTTATATCACTCATCAAATAAGAAATACTTTGTCCTCTGCTTTGGCATAGGCCCATTACATTAATTTGGGAGGCAGCCATCTTTTGCGGGCAGAGCTCAAACTTTTCATTTGAGTGTCTGAAGGATTTTCTTGTGGAAATTCATTCATTCAATATTAATTAAATACCTTCTATGTGCTTGGTATGTTCAATGCTGTGGGGTGCAAATGTTTTCAAGTAATTTGTAGTGCAGCCAGAAAAACGAGCAAGTCATTGTATGGGAAGCACAAGGAGAGAAGTACACAGAGTATTTTGAGAACAGGCAAAGAGGCAAACAACTCAGCACCGAAAGATGGGGCAGGGATGTTGGAGGTGTCAGAGAAGGAAGCCGTGAGCGATCCACAGTTAGGCATTCCCTGTCTAGTTATTAATTACTGCATGAACTATGTTTATGACCTGCTACGTGTTTTATTGTCCCATTATCTTGGTTAACAAACAGTATTCTGAAGTTGTATTTTTTTTACCAGACTCAAGTTTATGGGAAAAGCCAAATTGATAGTACTCCCCCCTCACATGCACACACACAGAAACACACACACACTCAAATAGGTACAAAATGGGCGGGGCAGTCTGTGGCTGCAACTGCTCTAATCCCACAGAAACTCACCCCAGGCACCGGGAAGTAACTTTTCTACTTCCTCCAGTGTCTTTAACAAATGTGGAACATGTTTCAACCGGGCAAATCAATATGGCTCTACTCTGCAATGGACCCAATCCAGAGACACGATAGATAAGCAACAAACGTAGATGTGCCACTGAATATAAACCTAAATTAACTCTTTTTTTCCTAAATTAACTTACACATAATTCCAAGTTTTTCTACCATGACCTAACCCTCACTCTGCTGCACCAAACTTTCCAAATTTCCTTTCCAGATCATTCTCCAAAGCAGAGCAAGCAAGACACACGTCAGGCTCCACTCGTGACCAGCACTTACTCGGATCACATTTTATCTGAATAAAAGATATTTTATTTTGTCTTAGAATGATAGCTTTTTCGTAAAGAGTGGATGGCCCTAAGACACACACATACAACAGGAAGAGGGTGTAAGTCGGTAAATGTGACCTTTCTCCACAATTTGATTAAACCCCAAGTAGATTTTTAGCTTACCATGTTTCTTTGCTAAAAGAAATACAAAACCTCTGGTCTTCATTCCTTGCTTTGTCTGTTCCCTCCATGGTCTTGGTAAGGGTTCCAAGAAGTGCCGATCACATACCTCCCATTTTCTATATTACCCCAAAACATCTGTCTTCCACCCATGAAACAGACACCCCATCTCAGTGTTAAGAGGCACTGGACAACACGTAAGTAAGTGATAAACACAGGCTGTATGTGTACCTCTGTAGAACATTAGACCATGGCAATCTATTTAGACTCTCCCTGCCATTTACTATCTGAAAATCATTCGATGTCTAGAATAAAATTTTATGCAACCCACTGATACATGTAATTGGTTTATGTACAAAAATGAATGATTTTCATTGTTAGAAAATAAATATCTTGTGACATTCTTGGTAGCATTTAAATATTTACAATTCCCTTTGTCATTTTTAAAGATAATTTACTTTGGAATGATTTTTTGCTTACTGAGGATGTGAAAGCAGAAGTAAAGGTGATGTTTTAACCCAGGACATAGAATCATTTGGTTCTCTTCCCTGGAATCTTTTTTTAATCTTAAATGGACTACCCTGGGTTTACTAGCCTGGCTTACAAAGTGCTTTCTACTTACCCCCTACCTTCCAATCCCCCTAAGGTGTTAGTGTGCAAGCCTTGTCCTTTAAACAGAAAAACACTTCCTTGTGCTGGTCAAATGGAGGGCTTCAGTGCATAGTTTGGATGGTTAGCGCTTTCTCTTAAATGAAATATAGGAGCCATAACTCGGTTTTTCTGGCAATGAACCGTAGTGGCCATTCATCAGGATTGGCAGACATTTATCCTCTCAAATACTCCAAGGCAGATGGAAATAGCACCCAGCCTTCTGTCAGAATAAATAACCCTAATACGGCCCCAGCCCACAGAGGCCCGGTGGGTCCACAGTCATAGATCAGTGAGAGGCAAAACCAAACCGGCCAGCTGGAAACCTTGGCCCGCTCTCTCCCCGCATCAGCATGCGGGCTCCTTCCACCACGGGTGGGCATTTCGCAGAGGTGTGAGAGCCCCCATCCTGGAAAAGAGGCCAAAGTGAATGGATTTTCTCTACCGCGAACTGCCAGTCTTACCAGGTTTTGACGTTATTAGAAAATGAACTGTTTGCATTTTTCAACCTAAATGTAAACATTTTTAAAAATCTCAAAAAACAGTTTGGGACAGCAAGCTTTCTGCCGTACAGGACAAGTCAAGCTCAAAAGATGGTTAAAACATTAAAATTTATAGCATGTGTATTTTGCAACAATTTTTAAAAATTAGGTTTTTGACTTAAAAGCAAATGAATTGTGAAGAAACTCAGGAATCAATAACATTAATAAAGGTGCAAGGTTTTAAAATAGCCACGTTTCTTTCTTTCATCAAGTGTATAATACATTTAGGTCCTTGAGAAGACACAGACCGTGGTAAACTGATTTTTCCTCCCCTAGACTGTTGGCCTTCCATTAAAATTGCTTCTTACATTCCGGAGGCTCTCGGAGCTACCTCATGATCTTTAACTTAGGAAATTTATAAGCACAGACACCTGCATAACCGGAAAAGTCAAGCAGACTATGAAATCTCCCAAGTCCTTCCTCATTCCATAGACAGTTTCTGATATGAAGTTTGCATCTTTTAACCTTTTTTAATGACAAATTACTGGTCTAGCACCTCGTATGCCACCTAAGCGATGTGTATATTAAAACTGAAAAGTAACAAGCACTGAGGCATTTTTCCTGTGAGAGTGTGGCTTCCCCTACTGCTCCTCCCATCACCCCCAACAGCCTTTCGTGCTCCCGAGAGATTCTGCTAACCCACCACACACAGGGCGCTGCGTGGCCTTGACAGGTGCTCAAAATGCCTATGGGACTGGTTAAAACTGGCAAATAACTGAAGACTTCTGAAAAACATTTTAGAAATACCAAAACTAAAAGCATTGTTATTAAATAGCCAAACACTGTTCCTACAAAGTTAAATCTCCAGAAACATGGACAGAGAGCTCCATCTGTTCTAAGCTCAGATTTGGCCAGTGGTGAAGGGAGAAAAAAAACTTTTGACAGTAAAGTCAAGTCACACTTGAACATCTCTTTATAAAGAGAATTAGGAGCCATAGAAAAGGGCTTGCGCTCATTTTCTATAAGTGAACCGGAAGAATATCTGTAGATGCCCAGCTATTAAATTAAGGAATCCTGCATGGATCCCTTGGAGACTAGATCCTGGAACATTATTTACTGTAGTATTCCCAGCAGTTGGTGGTTTTCAGTCACCAGCAGCTGGCTTTTATTTGAAGGACTAAATAATTCCTGAAAATGACACAAGAGTACCAAACCCTCCCACGGTTCCCGTACCTGGGAGAGACAGTCCAAGCCTGAGTCTCCAACCCATGCCAACCTCCTACCGGCAACCACTCCCCTCCAGAGCCACGCTGGTTATACACCACGTTCCCATCCTCTTGCCCACTGCTGTCCAGCTGTGTGTGTGCCCACACTGCACACACCAGGGCTTGTCTTTTGAAGCTATCCCTGTCACTACCTGGTGACATTCAGTAGACCTTGCTTTCTTCTCCTGTTAGTTTCTGTGCATGTCACAGCTCACCATGTACAACGGTGTCTGCTCCACTATCTCTAGATGGCCTGATGTCTACAGAATAGGAATCCACGTCACCCTTGTCATCTTCGATGTGCCTTCCTTCACCACTCACTCCTGCTCTCACTTATCTAGGAGCTCCGGGTCCAGGACGGCACTCGGAGAAGTGGAGTGAAAAACACAAACTCCTAATCTTAAAATTAACAGAGGAGTCAAGAGAGCAAGTCACTGGTATCAAGATCAAACACAAGCCAAGGTCCAGAAACCAAGAAGGCAGCGAATTTAAATGAGGTGGGCGGGGCTTATTGAGAGCGTGCAGTCAGAGCATGTGACCTCCTGGTCACTGCACTCCTCGAGTGGGACAGGTGTGGCGTTCGGCTTGCTGAGCCCCTCACCTGGTGGGTTCATTTAATTATGTTACCCATGCAGACACCCGAGGTGTGTGGGTTGCACCTGTGGCCCAGGGGATTCATTGGACAGATGATTTTTTTGAATTCATCCGATCCACTGGTTTGGGTGCCAAGAGTTTAGTCATTTTGAAAAGAAAAATCACTTATTACTGACAACGTTTTAAAGCCAGGAAGCCATAAAGCCTTTGGTAATATTCCTAGCCTCATTCATCAACTGGGCATTCTAATAGCTGCTTGGGGGCAAGGAGTACTTGATGATGAATGACTAACAAAATACATAAACACACACACACACGCACACACACACACCAACACATACCACCACCACCACCAACAACAACAACAGCAAAGGCAACACTAAGAGCACAGCATAACAACAGCAAGACAAATATCCGGGCCTTCTCCCTCCGCGACACTGATGTCCCCCAGTCTCGCCTCTCTAAAGGAAACTGCACAATTTTGCACACTTTATGAAGCTCCTGCACAATACTAGAAACAGATCCTTTTTTTACAGTTCGCTCCTAAGAAGAATTATGACCCCATCATTTAACATAAAAATACAGCTGCTATCACAGGAGGGCTGTTCATTTTCCAGGGAAGCTGAAAGGTGGCTGTGCTTAGCTCATAATATTTTGTTAAATGAGGTAGTGTCTATTTTTGCCTCCTCGAGAGGCAGGGCCTGAGGAGAGATGGCAGGGAGCAGGAAGTCCTTGAAATCAATCGCCTCTGTGGAAAACTAAGGGGCGAAGACATCCTTCATTTGCTCTAACCATAATCCATTGGACTTGCATTTCATGCTCTGTCTATCAAATCAAACCTTCCCTGAGGAAAACCTGATTCTTTTAGGCCCTGCCTGGGCTCTGGGAGCTCACAGCCGCCTTCAATAAGTCCCCATTACTGCCGACTGCACTGGTTTCAGGGCCAAGTCCCAAGGGCTCCAAAGATGGATCATTCAATCTTCAGAGTAATCAATCCCCAGAGCTTGCCACTCTGCACCTGCCTGGCTGAGCAGAAGGAGCGGCCAGTCTTGTGGCCAGGGCAGCTGTGGGCCTGGGGAAGGACAGCACACCCACCCCTCCTCTTTGGAAAGCCCTTCCCCTTGGAAAGGGCAGGAGGAAGGTGTGCAAACAGAAGTAGGGGCTAGAGCAGGAGAGGGGGAGATTCGATCCTAAACAGGTTTAGCTTAAAAAAAGAAACTGGTTACTTGACCCTCTGCAAAACCTCACGCCCAGCAGTGCCTCCGGGAAACTGGACCTGCCCAGCTATGTTGTCGCATAGTGAACCCACACCCCAAGTGTTAAGTATCACTGGCTCCTGGACAGAGAAGTGTCATCATTCCCCCTCCTGGCTCGTGTCTTTAAATAGCTCCTCTTATTTATGGCGTACATGGTGTTAATGTCCTTCGGTTGCTCTATTTTCAAGGATGGAAAAGCAGTTGCTAAGCATTTCTAAATGACAGCCCCAGGGTTCATTAAAAATATGGCAAACATTTGCTAAGCTCATTAAGTACAATTTTTTTGTGTGTGTATCAGATTCCTCCTCTGCATGTTCTGCGTGACCAAACATCTATTAACCCTAATCCCATTGATGAGTCTCATACATTCAAACCGGCAATTAGACAAAACAAAAGGGCTATTTATGGAGAGACTCCTAAATGGGCTTTCATGTTGGTCTAAGCTGTTTTGAAAACGACAGTTTAAGTCCCGTCTGTTAATCCCTCACTTCCAGAGCGCTTGCTTTGTTTGATTATAGGCTGTCAGGTTTAGGGATTCTGATTGAATCAAAATTTGAAACAAACTAAGAAACACATCATAATTATGCTATTTAAGTGCCGTTGCCTCCCATATAAGCAAACGGAGTGCTCCACACATGAAGACTCCTCAATACAAAAGGTTTCTAAAATGTTCTGCTTGCACAATTAGAGGCCACAGAATACAAATTAGGCAGCTGTTTCCCAGATCCACTCTACAGTTCTCCAGTGGCTGAGTTTGGGGTACAATACCTAGCGTTAAATCAGTTGACGAGGCAAAAATATTTTAAGACAGGCTCCTTCTGCCCTTCCTCACAGCCACCCTCTCGCCTCCTGCCAGCCGCAGCTGTGGACTTGCCTGACCCACGGTGGTTAATCTGAGTACCAGCTCTCATCGGGCCAGTCCAGCTTTCCATTAACTCAGGCCGTGGTGCTGTTATTATTAGAGGCGGAAAGCAGTCTGCATCACTTACATGGTGTAAAGCTGGACAAATAAACAAGTACTAACTATGGATGTCTCCCAATCACTCCGGGCCTCAATTTTTGAATGCACTCTTTCAAATAGCAAAATGACCCTTCTCTGGCTTGTAAAACCTCTCTTTGTTTTGCCTCAAAGAGAAGGAAACTCACCAAGAGGAGTGGACTTTTGACAGAGTTCCCCAGCAGTAACATCATTTTCAAGTGGCTCTCCACCAGCTGAGCTATTTCAAAGTGCAACTTTTATAGCCACAAAGGATCATGTCTTATTTGGGTTCATTAAATTTCCTCTTATTTTGCAAAGGGCTGACCAAATGCACAGCTGCTGAGAGTGAAGCCAACCCTTCATCATTCTTCAAGTCGATTCAGCACTAGTCAGGGCTCTATTTGAAAGCCCTACCAAGATGCAGACCTCATAATTTAGTCTCTGTTGGGTAAAGGGAGAAAGAATTCCCTTGTTTATGTGAGAAATGAATCTAGTCACCTTTCCCTCCTTCAGCTCTCTTTCTGAGAACTACATTTCCCAGCATTCCCTACCACCAGGATTCTGGGTGAGAAGCTTCTGAGGAAAGTTTCTCAATCAGGATTTGAGAACAAGAAGAAAGAAAAGCCATGTTTCTCCAGCCATAGCCAGGAAATGGGTTTACAGGTGCCAGTGTTCCAACCAAAGTCACCTTACAGCTCGCAGAACTCCACTCTGCTCTGTACCTCCAGATTCCTTGATACCAACAGCTTCCTCCTGACCTTGGCTGCCAGCCCATCCTAGGAACATGCGACCCTGGATTAAAATATTTCTTATTTGTATACCTGGCCAAGTCCTGACTCACACACATAATGGATGCCCAGAATTGGGAAAAGGAGCTGAGTTGGCTAAAGCCAGAGCAGTGGAGGATGGAGTCTTGATCTTAGTATGAAGATCCTCTTATTTCACTCATCTATAAAAGCAGCTTTTGAATAAATCCTTGAGTATCTGCAATAGTCAATTAATGTTAAGGAAACACCCATGACAATCTTGATTGTCACCTTGACTTGATTGAAAGGTGTCATGGTTTGTGTCTGGATGTCCCCCCAAAACCTTGTGGTCTTGGGGGCAGGCTTTTCAGAGGCAGCTGAATCTAGAGTTTGTGATTGGTTTATAGACTAGGGCTGAGTTGGGAGTGTGAGTGCTATGTCCACCCTAGGGACAGGAGCCTGCACACAATATAAGGAAGGAAAGAGGCTTGCTTCTCCCTTATGCTCTTGTTGCTATTACCATTCTCTGTGGCTATGAACAGCTGCCCCTCAGCCACACCACCCTGCTTTGGAGCCAGCAGAGTATGGACTGAAATCTCCACAAACTGTGAGCTACATAAATCTTTCCTTCCTTTATTTTGGGAATCAGGTATTTTGTCTCAGCAATGAAATACAAGTAACTAAGACAAGAATTGGCTAGGCCATTAGTAAAGCACATTTCTCGGTGTGTCTGGTATGTTTGCAGGGATGGTTGGCAAACTAAAAGGGGAAGACCTACCCAGCTTGTAGGAGACACTAGTCAATATGCTCTCAGCCCAGATTCAATGAGAAGAGGAAGGAGGAAATTGAAATGTGCTTATCAGCTCAATTTGGCTTGCGTTAATGACTTTTTGTGATGATGCAGCCATCACTTGTATGTATCAGACTCCAACCTCTTCAGCCCTCTATGGTCCTACACCAGCAACTTTCCAGGGTCTCAGCCTGAGAATGGGACTCTTGCTTGGGTGCTTCTCCTTCTGAGGCTTCTGGATTCTTTGACTGGATCTTTTGGATTCCTAGTATATGGTGACTCTTGTGAATTATCTTGCCTTTCTGATCTTAAAGCAGTTTAATAAATCCCTTTACATACATCTTCTTGATTCTGTTGCCCTAGAGAACTCAAGTGCCTAGAACATGCAGTAAGATAAAAAGAGGTTTAGCATGAGTTACACCTACCATTTATAGGGAAATTGACAAAGAAAGAAAGGATAACAATAAGAATATAATTCAGAAAAACAATAAACATTAGTTAGGAGCAAGACCATCCTGAATTGTGATCTCGACCCTATCATTTACTTACCCAACATATGGCTTCAGGCAGTCAAATCAAGTTACTCCCTGATCAGCCACTCTCCAGTTCCTATCTTTCAGAATTGCTATGAAATTAGAGACAGTGAAGGTTAAGTACCCAGAACAATAACAATGGGATTTGTACATTTTGTTCCCTACCAGGTGCAAAGTTTCCTAAAGGCAGCTACCATGTTTGTCTATCTCATTGCCCAAGTATTTACTGAATGCAGTACTGAATGTTTAAAAGATGTTCTCTAACTCAAGAATGAGAGATGAGTCCTGGACTGAATGGAGAGACTGTGCTTGATAGTAGTTATACTACTAGCATATACTAGCATATACTAGTGCTTGCTAGAGACTGTGCTTGCCAGTAGTTTTACTACTAGCATATACTAGCATATACTAGTTAAGCATAATTAGTACACTGTACACATGTGCTAAGGCAGGTGTGAGCAAAGTAGAAGGAACTGAGACAAAGGAAGGGAGTCTAGAAATGGCATCCTACCGTTTGGACACAGTAATGCCACATCAATACAACTACTTGAAAAGAAGCTTAACCACCAGCACAAGATTTTGGCTTGAGCATCTTCAAGCTTCTCATTCTGGACGATGGTTGAGCCTGGACCCTGGCCCAGGAGAGCCTTTTGTGACCTGTGGAGTTAACTCTGAGCCTTGTAATTCTCTGAGCTGTCAGGCAGGAAGACCCACACATCACACAAGAAAGCCTTGTGAGTCACACAGGCTCTCATTTCTGCTGAAGGAAATGAATTCAGAAAGAAAATGATAATCTACAGGGAGTAACACCCACACAATTATCACTCAAATGATCCCCAAAGATTCTAACCCTGATTGGAAAGGTGCTGCTTGAACTTCCTTTCAAGGATTTCTTTGTCATCTGTAATTAGGGAAGACTTTTATGGCCTCATTCAATATGCTCGTTCTCTGTTCAGCTTTGTGCTTATTTTTAAACTATACCCATTGTTTCTCTTCTTCTAATTTTCTTTTCTTTTTGCTTATGATTTTTAACTTAATGTATTTTTCTTTTTTTATCTCTTTCCCACCTCCTCTGTCTCATATTTCCTTCTGAATGTCAGTAACAATATTGCAAAGTGATTTCTGGCTGACCTCTGTATTCTTGGTGGGTTTCTCCCCTGACTTTCTCTGGGAGATTCTCAGATTGGGACCAAGGCTGCTAGCCTCTCCACTCATCCAGTCATTTCATCATGTATTTACTCGTAGTGTAAGTAGTTACTAAGCACCCTCTCTGTGCCTGGCTGTGCTCTAACCTGGAGAGCAGGAGAGACATGGCCCTTGCATGTGGAATTTGTCTGATGGGAATACATAGGTGGCCTCTAGATCTGTTACAAAACACAGGAAGATAATGAATTTGCTGCTTGGGCTTCCTCCTTTGAAGGCTTTTTTTCTCCTGTGGTGTTTCCTTTACACACCCACTGGCAACACATAGCTCTTCCTGGATGACTCATGGCTGCCTCATCATTGGAAGGCCCACGTTAGGATGTCCATGCCCTAAATGTGACCTAAGCACCTCACTCACACTAAGGTGATCCATCATGTACATGGTACACCAGGAATGTGAAAAACCACGGGGAAAATTTGACGAGACTTCTGAGAGCACAGGATCTATTGGAAGAAAAGTAAGGATGTAATGGAGCATAGCACACTGAATTTGCATAAAAATTTCAGATGAAATAGGGTAAAAGAGGGATCATGCTCTTCTTTGATTGTTTTAAATTATACCCCAGAGTCCTCAAGAGTGGTAAGACTGAGACACATGGGAACAGAAAAAGACGAGCCAGAGACAGAGTGAGTTGAGGAGTAAGGAGACATATTTAGTATCCATGAGGAGACATCAGGAGAGTCTTCAGGGGCTGAGGATACAGATCAGTGGCAGAGCACATGCTTAGCATGTGTGAAGCCCTGGGTTTAATCCCCACTACTGGAAAAAGAAAGAGGAGGAGGAGGAAGTGGAGGAGGAAGAGGAGGAGAAGAAGAAAGAAAAAGAGAAGGAGAAGAAGGAGAAAGAGGAGGAGAAGGAGGAGGAGAAGGAGGAGGAGGAG
>PVJX010013086.1:0-48437 GCA_004027295.1 Dolichotis patagonum | reverse complement strand
ACTCAACCTGAAGCTTCTAGCTCTTCATTTGAAAAATGAGGGCACTAAAATGTTATCTCTTCTAGACCCCTTCCAACAATAATAGTCTGACTCAAATTGGTCAAAAAGCTCAATCCAAGCCACAGAAGAATTTGGTTACTGTGAATCATGGCTTCATATTATACATTATCACTAATTACATTTCAAAGCCCAGAGGAACACCACTCCAAAGTTTGTGGAATGTGAACATAGCCGTTCTTTTTAAATTTTATTTAAAGAGAAAAAAAAACCCACAACACAACAAAACAGAAAAAAGGGTAGCAACAATACAGAATTTCAAAGGAAAAAAAGAAAAGAACAAAAACACCACTAAGAAATCACTACTTGATAAATTACATACTGTCATCTTGGAAATAGTTATTCAAGTTACAAAATCAAAGCATACAAAGTAGACATTCAAACAGTGAGACTGTTAACAGTTCTGCTCAATGACCTAACAAAAACAGTAATATGGTCATCTATCTTACACACTTAATGCAGTTGTATCCTTTAGAGCACTTTCTTGTCCTCTCTTTTTTACAGTAGCAATTACACATTTTGGGTTTTATTACTCCTATAGGTCTTATTACTTTTTACACTAGAGACACAATGTGATATTTATAAATATGATTCTTATTTATTTCACTAATGAGGATGGTCTCAAGTTGTCTCCATTTTCCTATGAAGGCCTCAAGATCATCTTTCTTCATAGCTGAGTAATATTCCATTTTATAAAAATACCACATCTTTTTCATCCACTCTGCAGTTGATGGGCATCTTGGTTGTTTCCAAGATTTAGCTATTACAAATTGTGCTGTTATAAACATGGGTGCACATATACAACAGTGATATGAACTTTTCAGTTTTCCTGGGAAAATACCCAGGAGGGGAATAGCTGGGTTGAATGGAACTTCCAATCCTAGTCTTCTGAGAATTCTCCATATTGATTTCCATAGTGGTTGCACCAGTCTACACTCCCACCAACAATGGAGCAGAGATCTTTTTTCCCCACAGCCTCACCAACATTTGTTATCAGTTGATTTCTTGATGGCAGCTATTCTTTCCTGAGTGAGATGAAATCTCATTGTTGTTTTAATTTGCATTTCTTGAATGACCAGTGATGGTGAATACTTCTTCATGTATTTATTTGGCATTTGTATATCTTCATATGAGAACTGTGTGTTCATCTCAGATGTCCATTTTTGGAGTGGGTCTTTGAATTTGGGGGGGGCTTGATGTTTTTCAATTCTTTATATGTTTTTGGTATAAGTCCTTTGTCTGAGGGGTTGCTGACTAAAATTCTTTCCCATTCCGTGAGTTTTCTCTTCACTCTGTTGGTGATTTCTTTTAAAGTGCAGAAACTTTTCAATAATATGAGATTCCAGTTGTTGATTCTCTGAAGTGTTTCCCATGCAGTTTGCATATTTTTCAACAATTCTCTGCCTACCCCTATGTCTCCAAGACTTCTACCTGCCTTATCTTCCAGTAGATTTAGTGTTTCTGTTTTAATATTTAGGTCTTTGATCCATTTAGACTTTAGTTTTGTGCATGGTGATAAACATGGATCTAGTTTCAGTCTTCTGCATGTGGAGAGCCAATTTTTCCAACACCATTTATTAAAGAGCCTATCCTTCCTCCAGGGAACATGTTTAGCCACTTTGTCAAATATCAGGTGGCTGAGTGTCTTTGTACTTATACTTGCATCTTCTAATCTCTCCCATTGATCCTCAGGTCTACTTCTTTGCCAGTATCATGCTGATTTTATCACTGTGGCTTTGTAGTACAGTTTCAAGTCAGGAATTGAGATGCCTCCTGCCTTGCCTTTATTGACAAGAATTGCCTTTGCTATCCCAGATTTCTTATGTTTCCAAATGAATTTTAGGAGTGTTTTCTCTAGATCTGTGAGGTATGTCGATGGTATTTTGATTGGGATTGTGTTAAATCTGTATAACAGTTTTAGTTTGGCCATTTTCACAATGTTGGTTCTTCCTAGCCAAGAGCAAGGAACATCCTTCCATTTTCTAATATCCTCTTCAATCTTCTTTTTTTAGTGTAGCATAATTTTCAGCATATAGGTCTTTTACATTCTTAGGTTGATTCCTAAGTATTTCATTTGTAAAGGGAGATATTTCCATAATTTCTCTCTTGGGGAGTTTCTTGTTTGTGTATAGGAATGCTATTAAGTTTTGAGCATTGACTTTGTAGCCAGCTACACTGATGAATTTTTTTATTACCTCTAGTAGTCTTTTCATGGAGTTTTTGGGTCTTCTATATAGAGTGTCATGTCATCTGCAAATCGTGATAATTTAACTTCTTCCTTTCCTATCTTTATTCTTTTTATTACTCTCTCTTGTCTGATTGCTCTGGCTAGTGTTTCCAGAACTATATTGAAAAGGAGTGGTGATAGTGGACATCCTTGTCTTGCTCCTGATTTTAAAGTGAAAGTTTTCAGTTTTTGTCCATTTAGTATAATATTGGCTGTTGGTTTGTCATAGGTGGCCTTTATAAGGTTGAGGTAGACACCGTGTATTCTGAGTTTCTGAAGGGTTTTTATCATGAACATGTGTTGGACTTTATCAAAAGCTTTTTCTGCATCTATTGAGGTGACCATGTGGCTTTGATTTTTGGCACTGTTGATGTGGTGTATTACATTTATTGATTTGCATATGTTAAACCATCCCTGCATTCCTGAAATGAACCCCACTTGGTCATAATGTATAATCTTCTTGATGATTTGCTGCCTTCTATTTGCCAGTATTTTATTGATCTTTGCATCTATGTTCATTAGTGAGATTGGCCTATAGTTCTCCTTTTCGGTTGGGTTTTTCTCTGATTTTGGTATGAGAGTAATACTTGCCTCCAGGAATGATTTAGGGAGGATTGATTCCTTTTCAATTTCATTGAAGAGTTTAAGGACTATTTGTGGGAGGCCAAGGTCCTGAGGTCTGGCTGGCCGCCCTGGCAGAAGAGAGAGTCTGAGCACACTCAGACACCCCACTCCTTGGCATACCAAGTAGAGCATCCCTGCCAGGGCTGCCCCACTTGGAGCCCACCCCACAGTGCATCACTGCCTTCCCTAACCTTACTTCTGCCCTTCCCTAAGCTCAGTTCTGCCCTTCTCTAAGCTCACTTCCCCTCTCCCTCTTCAGTCTATATATACTCCTGCACTTCTGCAATAAAATTGGATCTGTGCCATCAGCCTGATCTCCAGAATCGTCTGTCTGTTGCCCCTTGCCAACTAGTCCCCCATGGCCTGGCTGCAAAGTATTGGCATCAAATCTTTAAATTTCTTGTAGAATTCAGCCATGAATCCATCAGGACCTGGACTTTCCTTTGCTGGTAAGTTTTTTTTATTACATTTTCAATTATAATAGCTGATATTGGGTTATTCAAAATTGCTATATCTGCTTGGTTGAGCTTTGGTAGTTCATATGTTTCTAGAAATCTGTCCATTTCCTCTGTGTTTTCCAATTTATGTGAGTAGAGATTTTAAAAGTAGGTATTCATGATCTTTTGAATTTCCATGGGATCTATAGTAATTTCCCCCTTTTCAGTCCTTATTGCATGAATTTGGGTTTTTTCTTTCTTCTTCTTTATAAGGTTAGCTAGGGGTTTGTCAATTTTGTTTATTCTCTCAAAAAAACTAACTTTTTGAATCATTAATTCTTTGTATTTTTTTTCAATTGCATTGATTTCTGCTCTAATCTTTATAATTTCATCTCTTCTATGAGCTTTAGGTTTAACTTGCTCTTCTTTTTCTAGAAGCTTGAAATGAAGCATTAGATTGTTTATTTGTGCTCATTCTATTTTCTTGATATGACAATTTATTGCTATATATTTCCCTCTTAAGACTGCTTTCATTGCATCCCACAGATTACAATAGGTTGTTTCCATATTTTCATTTAATTGTAGATATTGCTTTATTTCTTCTTTAATTTCATCTGTAGCCCACTGGTTGTTCAAAAAGTTATTATTTAATTTCCATGTATTTATGCAGGTTTTGCGATTTCTTTTTCCATTAATTTCCAATTTCAGTGTGCTATGGTCAGATATTATGGATGGGATAATTTCACTCCCTTTGCAATTACTTAAGAATGTTTTATGGGATAATATATGGTCTATGTTGGAGAATGTCCCATGTGCAGCTGAGAAGAATGTGCATTCTGATGTGGTTGGGTGGAACACTCTAAACGTCTACTAAGTCCAATTGCTCACAGGTATGAATCAGTTCTATTATTTCTTTGCTGACATTTTGTCTAGTTGATCTATCTCTTTGTGACAATGGGCTGTTAAGGTCCCCTGTAATAATTGTTTTCTTGTGTATTTGGTTTTTCAGGTCCTTTAATATCTGTCTTGTATAGTTGGGTGCTCCTGTGTTTGGTGCATATATATTTATAATTGTTAGTTCTTCCTTTTGAATTTTTCCACTTATGAGTACATAGTGATCTTCTTTGTCTCTTTTAATGATTTTAGGTTTGAAGTTCATATTGTCTGCAAATAGAATAGTTACCCCTGCTTTTTTCTGGGTCCCTGGCATGGAATACTGTTTTCCATCCTTTGCCTTTGAATCTATGAGTTTCTTTTTGAGTCAGATGTGTTTCTTATATACAGCATATTGTGGGATTCTGTTTCTTGATCCATTCTGTCAACCTGTTTCTTTTGATAGGTAAATTGAGCCCATTTACATTTATGGATATCACTGGAATGTACTGGCTTGACTTTGCCATGTTGTGTTCCTATTGTTAGTTTCCTGGTTTTCTCCCTTGTTTAATTTCTTGTCTAGCCTGGTGATTTCTCTCTGTTGTTCTGGAGATTGTGGTCATTTTTATCTCTATTTAGGGTCCTTCATCACTCTTTGTAAGGTTGGCTTGGTGGACATGAATTTCTTCAGTTGTTCTTTGTCATGGAAGTATCTTGTTTCTCCAATAAATTTGAAAGACAGTTTTGCTGGGTACATCAGCCTGGGTTGAAAGTTGTTTTCTTTTAGGGCTTGAAATACTTCACTCCAAGCTCATCTTAACCTGAAGGTTTGCGCTGAGAAGTCTGCCATGATTCTAATAGGCTTTCCTTGATAGGTGAGTTGTGTCTTTTCTCTAACAGCTTTTAGTATTTTGTTTTTATGCTGTATGTCTGAGATCTTAATTATTATATGTCTGGGTGTAGGTTTATGTTGGTTATGACTGTTTGACATTCTATATGCCTCACTTATTTGTATATAAGATTTTTTTCCCATCTTTGGGAAATTTTCTGCCATTACTTCTGTGAACAGCTTAGTTATATCCTTTGCATTGTCCCCTGCCTCCTCACTGATGCCTATTAATCTAACATTGTTTCTCCTGGCATCATCTTGAAGCTGCTGGGTTGTCATTTCATGCTGCTTTGTTGTTTTTATAAGTTATACCCTTTCAAGATTGCTATCTGCAATCCTGTTCTCAAGGTCTGAAATTCTGTCCTCAGCTTCATTTAAACAGCTTTTCAGGCTTTCGATACAATTTTTTGTTTCTTACATATCTTTTTGAATCTGTTTCATAGATTCTGCTTGTTTTCTGCATTGTTCATTCGAAGTTTCAGTCAATTTCCCATGCTCCTGTAGTTTCTTATCTATTTCTTCTCTAGCTATGTTGAGCAACTCAGTTACTAAGATTGTTACTTTTGTCTTTATATAACACATTATTTCTAATTTGAGTTCCTCTATAGCCTCATGGATTTGTTTCTTTACTTCATTTGCTATCTTTTCAGAGATTTCTGGTGTATGACTTTTAAGGTCCGTATTTCATTATTGCCTGTACTTGCTCCTGATGGACTAGATGTTTGGGATTGCATTTTGCATTTTCATTTAATCATTTTCACCATTTGGGTATATTTGTGGTCTTTCTATCCCAACCATCACAACTTTCTGTAGTGTGTGTTTTAGGGTCCTGCTGTGTGGTTGATGTTTCTCAAATTGCTGGGTACCACAATGAAGAGGAGACCCAGTCTCCTGAATTCCTCCTACAGGGCCTGTTGGGTGAGTCCTATATTCTTTCTGGGCTAACTAGCCCAGAAGTATTGATGTAGGGCAACTCTTAGTTCCTGCTGTTGTTACACCTTCAGGTTGTTGCAGGTCACCAGATCTCCCTGGCTATAGTGTTTGTGTCAGCTGAGGTCCTACTGTGTCACTTGGAGTCTCATAAGTTCTTTTAATTTTCTCTCAGTTTCTCTAAGAGGCATAATTGGCACACTCCTCAACCTGTCTGATATTCTCTGTGTAGGGGAGGGGGTTACCCACTCCCTTGCCAGGTTTGCCAAGGTCTTACAATTGGAGTTTCACTTCCACTCCTATTTACCCACTGCAGACCTCTATTCTAGGAGCAAACTCTCCACACAGACTGGAGCCTGCTGAGGTCTTCTGTTTGGGTGAGGGTTTCCTGAGTCTCTCATCCAGCCAGCACAGTAGTCCACTGTAGTCCAAGGTTCCAATGTTCCCAGTGGAAGGGTGGGCCCGGCAGCAGCGGTCCCAGGCATATCAGGCCTATGGCCTGCTTCCTCAATGTTCCTAGAGAAAGGGCGGGTCCAGTGGCAGCAGTCCCAGGCAGCTCAGGCCTACAGCGGGCTTCCACCATGTTTCCGGTGGAAGGGCGTGCTTACCCACTGGTTCCAGTGGAAGGTCAGGTCCAGCAGCCACAGTCCCAGGCAGCTGAGGCCTTCCACCAGCCTCCATGATGCTACCAGTGAAGGGCAGGCCCAGCAGCCACCGTCCAACATAGCCATTCTTGCAGTACAGCTTAGGTTCCTCTGAAGACCGAATAATTTTCAACCAAATTAAATTTTCGCATCTGATAATTTTGAAATATATATCTGCCCTTTGTCCTGGTTTCCTAACATACAGCTCCTAGGCTTTAGAATCTCCCAAGTGGTAAGAGTGTATTTTGAATGCTGCTGAGATCGCTGGTAGCCCTAGATAGCCCTAGGATGGAGGCTGGTCACAAGAAAATCCAAAGTATGATATCAGGTTTGGGACTTTTCAGGCCTACTTCTCAACCTCTGATGAAGAAGGAGGGACTAAAGTTTAATTGACCACTAGTATTATTTAATCACTGTGCCTACGTAGTGGAGCCTCCCTAATGATCTGGGTTTTGAGAGCTTCTGGATTGCTGAAGGTGTGGAGGTTCCTGGAGCATTCTGTACCCAGAAAAGCACATGTCTACTTTGCCCTGTGCATCTCTCCATCTGGCTGTTCATCTGTATCCTGTAGAATATTCTTTATAACAAACTGGTAAATTAAATAAGAGTGTTTCCCTGAGTTCCATAAAGTGCTTTAGCAAATTAACAAAGGAGGGACTTGTAGGAACCTCAGCTTATAGCCAAGGGAACAGAAGAGTGAGTGACAATTTATTACTTGCAGTTGTCATATGAAGCAGGGGCAGTCTTGTGGTACTAACCCTTAGCCTATGGGATTTGAGGATACCTACAGGTAGACAGTGGCAGCATTGAATTAGAGGATATGCAACCAGTGTCCCCTGCAGAATTGATTGCTTGATTGATCCATCACATACCCAGGGTCATGGAAATGTTTTGTGTGATTGTAAGAAAAGAATAGGAAAAACATACTTTAGTTTTTCTCATGTCCTTGTATACTTGTTATTGATGGTAAAAAAGCTAAGTAGGCAAGATTAATTAACATTAATAAGAACAATAAGACTATTAAAGGCTTACATAGCACTTATGTGGCAGGCAATGTTCTGAGTAGTATTATATACATATTAAATCACCCATTTCTCACAAAAACATGATGAGGTACACATTTTAAAAACAAGAAGACAAGCTCAGAGAGTAACTAGTAATTCAGTCAGGCAGTGCAATTTCAACATTCTGACTCCTGACTTTGATATAACACACTGCCTTCCTGGACAGAGGCGTCACAAAGTACAGGCTGGTTCTCTTGTTGGTCTGGGTTATACCTTTCATAAGTCTTTGGTTTTTCTTTCCCCTTTCTGTTTGATCCCTCTGGATCATAGCTTTGCTTATTTCTAGTCTCCAGCTCAGAGTCTGCCCACAGATTTCTTAAGACTAGACTTTCCAAGCAGATCAAGGCAGTGAGGCCTTAGGAGGTCTCCAGCTGCAGGCTAGGCACTACTCAGCCACAGTAGCCATGTGCCATGTGCCCCTCAGCAGACACACAACCTTCACAGGGTAACTAAAACTTCTACTTTCTTAAACCTAGGGAGAACCTCTCAGAGGAGGAAAGAGATATTTCCTCAGGAAAGGCATTTGATGAATTCAGATAAATTGGGATTATGCTTTGAAAAAGTGTAATGTTGCAGATGGTGCAATGCTACGGTCTGAAAATAGAGTTAGATATTTCAGGGTTGCTGAACCACTAACCACCTCAAATTCTTTCTGTCTTATTTTCCCATTAGGAAACCAAAGCCACCAAGGGGAAAAATAGAGTGTGGTGATCCTTAAGAATGTTTTGTGAAAAGGAATAAGTAAATTAACAGAGATGTGAGGAAAATATTCTTACCTAAAGGTAAGATACTTTCTACCTCATTGCTTTTTGTTTTATTTTTGTCCTAGGTATTAAAGAAGAAAAAAAATGAAAGATACCAGGGGAGATCAAGTAGGCTGCAATACTTTTTTGCTTCAAATTCAGGGTTCATAATTTATTATTCTATAGTATAAAGGCTTTCAAATGCTACTGGTACTTAGGCTGAAATACAAGAGAAATAAAAGATAACATGGAGTTTAACTTCATTCCATATTTATTTTATTAAATTTATGTACATGAAAAGCATAGAAAATTGCCAGCTTTTAATATTTATACATAAAAAGGGCTGTAGAAAAAGTACATCATCTTGAATCTTAGTTTTTAATTTCTTTCCACAGTTCCACAAACCCTCTAAGCTGGTGAAGAAAACATGTTTCTATTATCCAGATTGATAAAATTGTTTCAATCAGTCTTGGGAAACTACTTATTCAGCCCCACAGGCTGTCTACCTGCTGCAACATATAGGCATTTGCATGCAGTTTCTTCTTATTTATGTATTATTTCTCATTTGAACCAATCATAAGAGGTTTTGAAGTAGAAAGGGAAGAAGTAGGAGGTAAGAAAACTAAACTTAAGCCAAGAGAAAACCCACACTGATTCCACGTTGAAATCACAACCATATATGGTTGTTGAAAAACAAGGACTTGAGTGCTCCCTAAAAGGTAGGTGGCAAAGCACCCATGAGATTTACTCTGTGGAATTCAGTCTCACCTGAAGATACAAGCTTTTATAGTTCTAAACAAAACTAAAACAAAATGTTATTAACTAAATGCCAGAGCAGATAGGAAAGAGCTTCAGGATAGACTCAGACAAATAACAAGCTGGAAATGAATCCCCTTCAAGATAGAAATTAGAAAGAAAAATGGGGCTCCCCCTTATTCTTAACCATCATTAGACAAATGTCTAACTTCTTCCTAGAAGTAAAATTCTTTAATTGGTCTATAAAAAGAAAAGCAAATCTTAATTTCTGCAGACACTTCTTCCATTTCTGTCTACAAAATAATTCAAAAGACTATTTTTAAGATTTCTGATGAAAATTTTAATCATCATGAAAACTTACAGAAAGTCTAGCTCAGGAGATTTACAGAAAGAGAAACCCCCAAGTTTTAGCTCTGAAAGTCAGAGTCTACAGGAGTTTAAAGGAAGTCTAGGATTCCAGTTTGTTTTTTCTCCAAAGAAACTATACATTGAAAGCTATAGGCTACTGAAGCCCAAGAGTCAACAAAGGTAATTTTTCACTCTATTTCTTAGTAGAACATAGGTAGCACAATGCCCCACTCAAAAATATTTGTTGAAAGGGATATAAAAAGAATTAAGATGCATCATGTACATGCACCAACTCCTCATGATGAATGTAATCATTATGTAATGCAAACATGCTCTAATAAAAAAATTTTTTAAAAAATACTTGTGGAATGAGTACTGCAAGAATGAAGCACTATTTCCAAGGAAGGAGTAATAGTGACACAGTTAACACTCTGCCTAAGGTAAGTTATAAATATCCCTTTAAAAATAAAAATAGCCGATCCTATTTTTAAAATTCCTGTTTCTACTAGCTTTATCTGTAATAGCTGAAAATCAGAAATAGTTACCATGTTCTTCTACAGGTGAATGGCAAACAAACTCTGGTACATCTTGCGATATCTACACTATGGGATACTATCAAGCAATAAAAAATAATGAACTATTGATACACACAACTATCCAAGAAAAAAATGAACTATTGATGACACATTGTATTTGTGTGTGTATGTATATCACATTCAGGAAATGCCAAAATTATAGAAAGAGACAATAGATTCGTGGTTGCTAAGGGTTAGGGATGAGGGCAGAAGAGGTGGGAGAGAGACAGGTGTGGTTATAAAAATATGACGGGAAGGAATCTTGCAATGACGGAGTTTGTCAGCCTCTTACCAATGGGGGATATGTGTGATAAAGTTGTATAGAACTTAATCACATAGGCCCAAGCTCACACATGAGCACATGTGAAACTGGAGAAATCTGAATTGTATCTGTCAATATCCTGGCTTTCATATCATACTATAGTTATATTACCACTGGGGAAAACCAGATAAAACAGTACATGGATCTCTATGCTATTTCTTTATAACCTCATGCAGGTATATAATTATCTCAAAATAAAAATATGTATTTTTTAAAAATCCCAAATCAACCTCTCATCTGCTACCATCAGCAGCATCAATTTGGGAGGGTGTAGGTTTGAGTGTGGGGAATAATAGGGTGGGAGGGTAGCTGTCAACACACAAAACCTTTCCTAAGCACTCCATAGCTCTTTCCCATTTCTAAACTCCCAGTGCAATCCAACTCCTGCTCTTACATTAAGAGCAAATATTTCAGGACTCTTAACTTCTTATCTAGAATAAAGCTCCTGGCACCAAGTCATATTCAATGACTTATATTTGATATCCACTCAGTGCCTACCACAGTGCTGAACATAGAAACTGAAAAGAACAGCACACAGAAACATAGAACATAGAAAAGAAAAGAACATAGAAACTGAATAAATCAGTGAATGAAAAAATGAGTGTATGAATTTCCTGCTCATAAAACTGGACAAACTGAAAATTCACAATGCTTCTGTTCCAACTTTGAAAGGTCAGTCACAGCTGTGCCTATCTGCCTCACTGGCCTGCAGAGAAGCTAAAGACCATCTCCTCCTGGTCCTGCTGCAGTTCCAAGTACATACACAGCTTTAGTTAGAAAGCTGCACTAATGAGCTGATTGTTCTGAACTGCAGATTTATGATTTATGAAATGGAAGAGAACACTTATTCTTGGATGGCTGCTATTAGGAGGAGATGTGATGTTCAGAAAGGTCTTGCATAATGCCAACCTCCCCAGATATTCAATGTATGTTTTCACCCTTCTATTACCACTTCCACATAGTGATGTTCACATCACAGTTCAAAACAGTGTCCAATTCTTAATAAGTTTATGTCTTGTCGATAAAATTTCATGCAGCAAAAGTGTTTTATTCGTGTGGTGCCTTCCTCTTAAGATCAAATGTTGCTTACATTTACAATGGCAAATGTCATGTGGGCAAAGTAAATATAGATAGAAAGTAGAATAAGTAGAAAGAGACAAGTTCAAATGAAAGATAATAGCTGTCATACTGTGTCCTGCAAGTCTTTCTCCCCAAATCATTGCACAAGAAGGCTTGTCTTGGGCTTGTTCTCCTCCTTGGTTTCATGAAGTGGGTCTATGAGCAGCAGAGACATTAGAGGAGGGAGGGGAAACCTCCTTAGCCCTAAGAATGGTGGGGTAGAGGAACCAGCAGGAAAGAGGGAAGGACTCTGTTTATTTTCCCTGCTAGGGAACCTATTTGTTTTCAGAATAAGTTCATTGCTTCCTTCTCAGGACTGGGAGTGCCTTAGTCCATTCTTACCCAAGGGTGGTAACTCTTCTCCCAAGTGTGCAGCTGTCTGAAAAATATATTTGTTCTTGATGTGTCATTGGTTCATGAGGAGCTCTCTTACAAATACTTTACACATGGTTGTCTGAGCCCAGGCAGTGGAGATATTTGCTGACCCACAACACAAGACTAGGCAAACACAGGGTATGGTCCCAGGGTCCAGTTTTTAAGGAACATACTAATTTGGCTGGTCAGGCAATAACATTCTGAGCTGTAACTCTTCACCCAGCCTGCACTTGAAACTGAGGAAGAATCATCATGACTATGGTTTCCTCCTTTTTCAGAGTTTGTGGTCTAATCTTGCATACTTACATTTGTAGTCTTACACACCACACAGACATGCAACAAAGCAAAGGCCTCAAAAACAGCATGTAATTTCAAGCATACTCTATAACTAGCACAAGCATATGAAATACAATATAAATATATGTCCACATTACATGATGAAGATGTAGTAGTCCTACAAGGCTCAATGAGAAAAAAATGAATGTTCTTTTCAGAAGGATGATATATTTTAAGGTCTGATGAGCTATGTTCTCTTTCTTACTAATAAAATTCACAATAGAATATACATAATTATTAATTACTTACTATGTGCTAGGCAATATCTGAGTTCTTCAAAGAACAATTTATTCTGTAAAACAATCTTCTAAGAATGATACACATATTATTATTCCTGTTTTATAAATGAAATTTTGGTTTATAAAGACCCAGGATGTAAACTCAGGGTCAAGTGACTCAGAACCAGTATTCTCAATCTTAACACTATATGCCTATTTGGTTTAGAGAAAAGAATACAACCATTCTGACTCACAGCAAAGATTCAGCCTAACACCACAGCAAGACGGAACGACACAGTCTTAGCCCTGGGACAGACCCGACCAGCTCTGTCACTTTCAACAAGCCATTTAATGTTTCTCTATTTCACTCTCTTCACCCTATAAAATGAAGAGGATGAGTGAAATTTGTCTTTAGGTTTCCTTCTAGCTCTGTAACTATGTGGAAAGGAGGATTATAGTTTATTTATTTAACAATGACATACTTATACCTACTACCTGCCAAAGGCTGTGCCTTCTCTTTCATTCTAATTCATTTGCTTTTCAAGAATAGCTTCCACCAGTTTCCTATGCTTCCTTAACTCCTATGTTTTATTTTTTTTTTTTATTTGGGGGGTATAGGGAATCAAACTCACAACCTTGTGCTTGCCAAGCAGGTGCTGTGCCCCTGAACTATATCCCCAAGGTATATAGGCCCAAGGTTCATATGTTTTAGATACAGAATTTTTGTTTGTCTATTTATGGAAGTTGAGATGTACCCTAAGGTGCTGGCTGCTCTTGCCAGATCACAATTCCATAGCAGAAGAAGAACCAGAGGACCTGGAAGTCATTTGATAATAAAAAGACAAAGTGTAGCCAAAGAAATTTTCATGTGAACACATGTGTATCTTCCAGAAAGAAAAAAAAGAACTCTCAATATATATGCTTGCTCACATTAACTTCCAAAAAACATACTGCACTTTTTGAGGAAGACAATTATCTAGACTTTTAACTGGGAAAAAAAGCCCAGAAATGAAGAGCCCTCAAGCTTTGCTGAGTATGACACTTGAGTATCTAATTACAGTCTTGAAATGGGAAGGATTGGGAGAAGAGGGTTACAAGTAAACATCAAAGTGGAGGCCTGAAGTCAACAATCCAATACCTGGTTATGCTAGTTACTAGCACTGTGAGCCCGTTCCATCTGCCTCTGCCTCAGTTTTCTTATATGCAAAATGAAAGCTGGCATAGATGGCTTATAAATATCTTTCTTATTCTAATGATACACCAGTCCTTGGTCATTCAAGAAATGCATATTAAAACAACACTGAGATTCCATATCACCCCAGAAAGAATGGCCATCATCAAGAAATTAACCAATAACAAATGCTGGAATGACTATGAGGAAAAGGGAACCCTCCTCCACTATTGGTGGGAATGCAGACTGGTGCAGCCACTGTGGAAATCAGTGTGTAGATTCCTCAAAAATGAGGATTAGAAGTCCCATTCCACCCAACTATCTCTCTTTTGAGTATCTTCCCAGAGGAATTAAAAGCATTATACAACAGCAATATATGTGCACCCACATTTATAGTAGCGCAATTTGTAATAGCTAAATGCTGGAAACAACCCAAATGCCCATCAACTGAGGAATGGATAAAAAAGATGTGGTATTTTTACACCATGTAGTAGTACTCAGGCATAAAGAAGGATAAACTGGAAACTTTCATAGGTAAATGAATGCAACTTGAGGCCACACCCATAAGTGAAATAAATCAAATAATACCATGTATAAATATTGTATTGTTTCCTTGCTATGAGAAACTGAACGAATAAGTAAGGTCTACAATGTACAATAGATATTGTGAAATGGGAAGAAATTGTTGAAAAGGAAAAAGGAACTAAGATGGGTGAAAGTGGAAAGAGCAGTAGGGAAAAGGAAAAAATGCAAATCAGTTTTACTATTAAAATCTCTTAATTCATTAAAAAGGAAAGTTTTTGCTAATATCAATTGGAGAAATTTTTGTGCCCATATCTTGTACCCCGAGCTACTACTTTAAAGATAGCAACATTTAATACATTAACTCTAGTTATTCTATTTTTTTGTCATGAAATTTTATTTTACCTTTTTACCATAAAATTTTTAAAAAAAGACAAACAAGTCCTCTATCATTTACATTTTTACTGTTTAATCTGCTACTTGCTGTTCTTCTTTGCCATTGTGGACACAGCAAGCAACTGTTTTTCTACACATCTACAATAGCTCTTCAAATATGTATGTGAAGACTCTTGCATGCGCGTGTCCTCTAACTTAAGCCACAAATCCCAGATGGAGCAGCACAGTTAGCAAGATGTTGACAGTAATTCGTGGGAGTCACATGTCTAAGCTTTGAGCTCATAAAGAACAGAACACACACATCAAGTAGCTGTGTACTTTCTCAGAAAGTTTTTCAATGCTGGTGGTTGAACTTACAGCCTTGCACATGCTAACCAAGTACTATAGCTCCAGCCCCTAAACTTCTTGCAACTGAGAAAGACTCATAAATCCCAGTCTCATTTCTTTCTGATTCTGCTAACTGTTTACATGAATACGAAAGCTCCAAGAGAAGAGGATTAATAGCTTTGATGTGCTGGCAATACAGCTGAGAGAATAGAACCTGTTCACAGTATACAACTGGTGACTTCTTTAGGACAGGTTCTTACTGTGTGCTGAATTTCAGATTGATCCCAGTAAGAGTACAAGAAATCAGATGAAAAGGTTAGTTGATGTGTACAGTCTGCACCAGGGAAAACCTGTCGCTCTCTCAGAAGTCAGAATTTGAATCATTTAAGATGATATAACTTACCAGGGAAGCCATGATACCAACCAAACCTCTAGTGAAGGGTGATCTTCAAGTTAGAGATGACTCTGGACTCTATCGTCAGGACTCCCTCAAATCTAGCTTTCTGAAACGGTCCAGAATAGACTTTAATATGTTAGTGGAGGGCATTGAGAGCCAAATGTCATTCCACCTTTCTGTGTTCTATTCATTGGCAGGGACAATCCCATCTCCTTAGGTGACAGCATAACTTTCTAGTCTGTTTAATGCAAAACGTCTCTGAATGGGACTCCTATGGAATGTGTTACTTTAAGGGGCTTGAAATCTCCAGAAAGATAATTTGTTTCTTTTTTAACAAGCATCTTTTGAAAACAAATCATATGAAAAATTTTCACAAGAGATATCATAGAAGTAGCTTGTTTTCTAATGAACAGCAACCCTCTACAAACTGCTCCAGATTGTTAATGTGAGTTTTTATTATGTCTCCTTCTTTCCAAGATACAAATACCTTAAAGGAAGAAAGTAACAAGAATTCTTATTAACAATTTCTATGTTATAGAGATGACTATTTTTTTTCTTTAGGAACTTTGAATTATAGTTTCTCACAGAGAAAGACATAGATAAAACTTTCAGCAACTTTGAATTTTTATAACATCCATGAAATTTAAATTTCCTGTTAGTCTCAGCTTACAGCATTCGAGGGCTGCTTCTCTAGTCAGCATCTCCAAACCTTTCTAAACTCCTCCTACAAACCAGTTCCAAAGGTTTCTGAACCACGTGGTCAGGTCACAGCAACAATCCCACTGGCACCAAATCTGGCACCAAAATATGTTTCATTTTCTCATCACTGAACACAATAATAAATACCACAACTCAGAGGAAAGGTTTATTTTGATTCACGGTTTGTAAAGGTTTCATTCCATAGTTGGCTGGCTCCAAGGCAAGGCACCATGGCAGAACGGTATAGCAGAATAGAATGAGCTCATGGCATGACAGCAAAAGGCAGAAAAAAGCAAGGGATCAGGAAGGAGATAGACCCTTCCAGGTCACATCCCCAGCAACTTACCTTCTCCAACCAGGCTTCATTTCCAAATTACATTTAGCAATAAACTTATCAGTAGACTAATCCACTGGTGAGTATCATGTGGTTCAATCAAAAGACCCACCTATGAGCACTAGAGTCCAGTGGCTTTTGAGGGAAGTAGATATAAATCACTGGCCCTCTCCCAGTAGAATCACATAGGACATATGATAAACTGTGATAAATTTTGTGAAATGTTACCAGCCACATTGTTTCATTAGAGATTTAGTGCACAGAGTTTTTCTTTTGGGGTGGGGGAATGGGGTGACTGATCCTGTACATTCTCCCTGCCTAGCATACACCCAAGACTCCTAGAAGAAAAGCAGGTATTCCACATAAACCACACTGTTTACACTAACAACCGAGGTGCAATGTGCTACTCTTATCATTTAGATTAGCAGAAATCTTCTTGAAATCCAAATTTCCATATACCAACCAAGGACCAAACTTGCAAATAGGTCTTTCTAAGGATGAACAATTTCATACTTGCTGTTAATTCTTTTCTGCTCACATGTGGACAAAAAGCCCATTATCTAATTATCAACTTCCCATTGACCACTGAAATGTTACACACAGCACTTCAAAATATTTTCATTCAATACATTTTTATTGTCAACTTTCTGGGATCTGGGCATTAAAGAAATAAGTTCCCTGAGTCCCTTTCCTCTAAGGACTTTTGTGCCAATAGGAAAGATGAGATGAGTACATAAAGATTGTTAATACACAGCAGCCTGTGATGATGGTCATAAGAGAGGAACAGACCAGGCCAGAACTGGTAGCACATTCCTATAATCTCAGCACTTAAGAGGCTGAGAATTGCCATGAGTTTGAGGCCAACCTGGGATACATAGTGAGTTCAAGGCTAGCGTGAACTACAAATTACATAGCAAGACCTTGTCTCAAAACACACAGAGACAGAGACAGAGACAGAACACTAAACCAATTAAAGAAGGAAAAGAAAACCTGCTGTGATAACTATATAAATATAGTTTTAAGGATAGTAGAATTTGAAAATGACAGGGTAAGCAAGAACTTGACAAAAGGTAGTAAAACTCCATTAAAAAGTCATGTTTCTTTAAAGAAATGCCCAAAGTTCTCTGAGATCAACCAGCCCACTCTTACATCTCTGGCATCAGTCCTGCCAGCCTTGCCCGAACATGAAACCATCCCAACACATTATTTTCTATACTTCTTGACTTCCTATTTCTGACTTATCCAAACCTCTTAACGTACTCATTCTCTTCCACGTACTCATTCTCTCTTTCCTTTACTACCTAATCTCTGTTCTCACATCCATTAACACCCTACCACACAGCAATGATAGATATGTGTCTTCTTCACTGGACTCTACCTAACACAGTTCCTGGCACATAATAAAATAGTAAACCCTCAGTATTTGTTGAATAAATTAACATCTCCAAGTCTGATATTCATGCTGCTTCTTTTGTCAATATTCATTGTTTAATAGCTTTAAAAGAATACCAACAAATTTCAGTGAAGACCAAACAACCAGGCCATACTTGTACAAACCTCCCTGAAATTGCAAACACATCCTCAAGGACCTAACCATTCCAATGCACAGTTCCTCAGAATTGGTGCTTTAGTCTTAAAGGAAAAAGACCAAACCAGAATCTATCAGTGGACTAATCCTAGGCTTGATGACCACAGTGAGAATATGGACTTTGACACATGAAGGAGAGCAGGTTCAAAAGTTTAGTATTCCAAAAGCCCAACGTGAATTTAAAGTGTACATCTTGCTCCTTGTCAGCTCAAGACTTCCTTTTAGTTCCTGATTGCTCAGAGTAATGTTGGGGAAAGTCTTCTATGGAAGGGAAAAAATAAACACATCCACCCATTCCTCACTTCCTCCTACACCAAGCAAACACCTGTGCTTAGCTTCATGATAGGGTCACATCTGTCAATGGCAGAATGTGACAGGTGGAGCCACTTTTCCTCCACACCCTTGGCTCCTGGCCACTTATTAGTTCATGTGGGTAAGAAAGTGATTATCTTTATATCTAGGTTACCTCTAGTAACCAAAACTAATCTCCCCAGTGGCTTTCCCCAAGGAATTCCAGATACATGTCAGGTTTTCCCTCTGGTCTGAGAGGGACAGAGAGCACTCCCTCAAACAAACACAGACCTAGCAAACACACACTTGTGTGTGCTTGTGTCAGACTCTGACTGCTTGGGGAGAAGAGCTACCTAGCATCTTAAAATTTCACACAGATGACAAATTTTGTATCCCAATCTTCCGTGCTTCTTTCCCCAGGAAACTCAGAAACTGCTAACCACAATAGTGCTCACCAAGCTTGAGAAAATCTACAAAGCACTAATCAAATTCAACATATATTAGGTATCAACTATTCCTAGAATCTTAAACTTAATTCTAGAGACATAAAAGAGGGCCTGGAACAGTTTTGTTTTGTATTGTCTTTTGTTCAAGACTCAATCATTTTGCCAAAAACACACCTGGATCCTTTATTTAAAATAGTAAATATGTTTAGTCCAAAGTTGGGATATATTCATCTTTTTAAAATAATTTGGCTCCAGTGTGATCCAACTCATATGGAGTCACCATTTTCCAACATATTATGTACCTCATTGTAGAAGTCTTAAA
This sequence comes from Dolichotis patagonum, assembly GCA_004027295.1. Lineage (NCBI taxonomy): Eukaryota > Metazoa > Chordata > Mammalia > Rodentia > Caviidae > Dolichotis > Dolichotis patagonum. Next base: position 29,407 of record PVJX010013086.1, on the reverse strand, counting down.
TACCAAGACCATCTCTTCAACTACATTAACTTTCAACAATGAAGTTTTAAAATGTGGTATCTCACTTGTACCCACAAGTTCAAACAAATGTACTAATCAACCCCAAATGCATCTCTTATACTTTGGGCAATGTTACTATCCTAAAGAAAAATTTAGCTATTTCACTCACAATATTGAGAATTTTCATTAGTTTCTTGCAGCCTCTAAGATGATGGGTAACTTTGTGCCTGATTTCACTTCAGGTCAGAAGCTCACCACTTTAACAGGTCTTTCATCCATGACCCTAGTCTCTCTCTGCTTCCATGTTCTTCCTCTTTCCATCTATTTCAACATAAAATGTCTCTCAACTTGTCCTCTCCCCCTCACTCCCTTCGCAACCTAGCAAACTGCTACTCAGTCATGGGTAGCTCATTTTTCACTTTCAGACTCTTCTAGGCAGTTGCTTTATCTATGATCTCAGGATAAGCTATGTGTACTTCTACTAGAACATTCACTACTGTATATTATGAATATTAGTTTACCATTGTTACCCTTGAGAGCCAAGAGAGGTAGCCAACAGGAAAGGAGGCAGAGAGAAGAAAAAAGAAGGACATTTTCTTAACAGTGACTCTGTGCAATGCACAATGTTGGTCAATTTAATATATTTTTTATCTCATTTATTTCTCGGAGCCACAATGTAAGATAATGAAATAATGTTGTTAGAGCAGGAAACAGACTCAGACCATTTAAGTTATATGCTCAACTATACAGCTAGTAAGTGAACCTAAGGTTTAAATGGAACTCTATTCAACTGCAAAGTCAAGTTTATTTCACTACAAAATGGTTCTGCAGGAAACATGGGCTTCCAAATTCACACTTAGCCATGAATATTAGCTAAAAACACCTTTCCTAAGCTCTCTTTCCATCACTTTGCTAGCCATTGAGCTTTATAATTTCAGCTTCTGACCTTCCACCTATGATTGTACCTCAAAACTATCCACTATTATCCATGAGATAGCACAGTACCTTTAAGATTCCAGCAAATGTGGTATTTTTATACAATGGAGTATTACTCAGCTATTAAGAAGGATGATCTTGAAGCCTTCATAGGGAAATGGAGACAACTTGAGACCATCCTCATTAGTGAAATAAATAAGAATCATGTTTATAAATATCACATTGTGTCTCTAGTGTAAAAAGTAATAAGAATTGTAGGAGTAATAAAACCCAAAATGTGTAATTGCTACTGTAAAAAAGAGAGGGAAAAAGGGTGCTCTAAAGTATATAATTGCATGTATGTTTAAGTGTGTAAGATGAATGACCACATTACTGTTTTTGTTATATCATGGAGCAGAACTGTTAACAGTCTCATTGCTTGAATATGTACTTTGTATGTTTTAACTTTGTAACTTGAACAACTATTTCCAAGATGACAGTATGTAAGTTATCAAGTAATGATTTCTTAGTATTTTTTGTTCTTTTCTTATTTTTCCTTGGAATTTTGTGTTGTTGCTACCCTTTTTTCTATTTTGTTTGTTTTGTTTTGTTTTTGAATAAAATTTTTTTAAAAAGATTCCAGCAAAAACACAGTGATTATATTTGCAGAAAGATGGTACATGCTATTTCAAAAGAACTCAAGCATGCACATTACAGGTTGAGCATCCCTACTTTGAAAATCAAAAATCTAAACTGCTCCATATTAGCAAGTTTTTGAACACTGACTAATATAACAAGTGGAAAATTCCACGTTAGGTCTCATGTGATGGGTTACAGTAAAAACACAGGCACACTAAATACACTGTATAAAATTACCTTCAAGCTTTGAATAAGGTCTATAGAAAACATAAAATGATTTTTGTTGTTTAGACTTGGGTCCTATCCCAACATACCTCATTATGGGCATACAAATATTCCAAACACCACAGACCTAACATGTATGGAATTAAGATCTACTTCATTTTCACTCAAGTTCTTCAGCATATTCCCTCTCATTTATCAAATTTTGATACCCCCTAAATAAAATGTGATTAGGATATTCCAGGAATAAAACATAAATAAAAGATGATCTCCAGTTCTCCAGAGCCACATTTCAAGCACTCTAGTCCACAGCTGTGCAGCTTTTTACTGCATAACAAGCAGCTGACTCCCAAGCCCATGGTATGCTGGGAGAACCAATTTTTTTCCTAGAATAGTCTGTCAAATCCATCACTACATTGTTAGAAATATACTCAGACATATACTGCAGAAATATACTCAGGTTTTCTGAAACAGTCTCAGTTTCAAATATTATGATCTGTTACAAGAATCATGCCAAACAATGTGTCTCAACACAGGACTCCAATAAGCATGGGCAGCTGCACTTTTTTCTAATTAAGTGCCCCCCAAAAGCCAGGACAGTAGAGAGAACACATGCTTATGAGTTCAAACATTAGTTTTGTCACATACTAACTCTATTACCTAGAGGCACTTAACTTCAGCTGCCATTTTCTCTTCAGTAAAATGGATAGTTATCATATGCTTCAGAGCTCTGTCCCATCAATTAGCTGAGCAAGGCCCTGAAAATACAGTATTAGCTCAATACATAATTTCTGTTTATTATTATCTGTGGTAACATTTCCAAAGAAAAGCAAAAAACAATAGCATTTTTGTTCTTCTAAGTAAAAGACATAACTTAGAGATAGTAAATGTAGAGGTTCTCTCTGCATCCCATAATCTGGCTAAAAATAATAGTATCTTTCAAATACCAATATTAATACAACCTAGTGATATATTAATATGTATATAATATAAAATAAAAACACAAATATTAAAATTTTTAAAAATAAGTAAAAGAGATAAATTATGTAAATTACCAATACAAATAGAACCATAACTTTCTAAGCATAGCACTTTAGTTACTAAATTCCAGGCCAGAACTGACTCTTAAATAGGCCACTGAGTTGCTGGCTCATCACTTTTTAGTGTCAGGTCAACCTCAGATATTTCCTAAAATATTTAAATTCATTAATTATTACCATCTCTGTGCAAGTAAATTTCCTAAATGTCTACAACAAGCCCATTTTAAAGTATTGTCCCATGTGGTCAAAATACAGGTCAGGCTACAAATTTTGCTTCTGCATCTAGAACTCAAGTTGAAACTTTCTGATTTCATGAGAAATAAAGCAGAATGCTCCTAAGGTAGAGGTAGGATCTAAATTTATGAGGTTATATTTTGATGATCCAAACCATAGGGTCTAGAATCAGTCTGTCTGGATCCAAATCTCTGTCTTTCCTCTTGGGTTTTAACTATTCATAAGTTACCTTGCATATGTCACACAGAAACTGTAGTTAAATTCAGAAATGGCTCCATTTACACATGAGGTGGTAAGTCTTTGGCAGATGCATATTTGGCCAACCACCCAGATATAGGATCGGTTTTGCTGCTTTTCATTAAATAGATGACCTCATCCAATCCTCTCAACAACTTCACAAGGCAGAAATGGTATTTCACTTTATAGACACATTGAAGAGATTATAGGCTATGATAACAGTCCAGACACAGGGACAGCAAAGGTTCAAATTATATCCCCTGAACACATCCCAAAATAGTAAAACTGAAACAATCCTAGAATATATTCTAGAAAGAGTTAAACAGAAAATCAAGACCTTTTGTTTCTACAGCTCAAATGACTAGTCTAAAACCAACAGGGGTAAAGAATCTGCTCTGAACAAGCTAGCATGTCACAGCTATTTTCCTCCCAACACAGATCACTGGTAGCGGGGACAGAAATGGTCATGGTACAGATGTTAGTCTGGCCTGCAACTAAGCTCAGGCTCTCAGCCTCACAGCCCTGTGCTTTAACCAAATGACTCACTCAGCCAGAGCAGGAAAGCCCAGGCGCCTGTGGCCATGAGTAATGGTGGCACAAAGCATATCTGTCTGATTAGCAGATGATGGCATCACGTGCTGTCAAGACTTACAGTACAACAATGCTTCTGCAAGGGAAAAGATAAACATCTGTTCACCCAGAAATCAAATAATGCTTTCTTCTTCCAGCTCAGATTGAAAGTTGTGAAATTGTTTGCTGGGTCTTATGCCTACCCCACCTCCAAATATTTCTTGATGTACTTTAGAAAGAAGACATCTACAAGTAACAAACCTAATCTGTTTCCACCACAGCTGGAGGTCTGGAAAGTGTGATATTAGGAAACGCCTTACATTAGGCCTTCTTTTATATCAGTGATCAATGTGAGAGATCACATATAAGGGAGAGTTTCTGTAGATTATAAGTACATAAAGAAGTTGCTGCAACTATCAAAGGCACATTGCACTACATTTCAGCAAAGACTTCATTTCAGGAGAAGGATTCATTCTTCCTCCTGTTCATTTATTGTTTAAAGTACTTTACTGAGTTCCCATGGAGTGCCAGCAACTATGACAGGCAATATAGATGCAGCATTCAACTACGCAGTACAAGCACTTGGGGGTTCAATCTGTTCTCAAATTGATCTTTTCATCTCAATCCCTTTTTAACTCCAGCCGCATTCTCTGTCTCCTGTCTGCTGCAGCCTCTTCTGCACCATTCCAGAAGTAAGAAACTCAAGAGGGGAGTCTTGTTCCTCTACCACATTCTGCAAAAGTAGCACAGAGCAAAATGACTAAGGGACAGAAAGTAAAAATACCATTTTTGGAATTTTTAAGGGGGCAATTAGTGACACATGGTTTTATTACCATCAAAACCTGTTTTCATCATATTTCTATACATTTACCTTTCCAAAACTTGGCCCAAAAATGTTCTTTTCTCACAACATTTGAGTCCAGTGATGGTAAGTTTTTAGAGCTTTCAATGATACAAAGAGCCCACGGTGGCACGTATGCCATAAATTCGCCACCACTGTTCTAGGTGGTTGGACTATCTTTCAAAGCCTCAAAACATTTTAGATGGAGGTGATAGATTAACAGAAACACACAAATGAGTGGAAACAACTCCCCTGTCAATGATCTATGGAGGGCAGTCTTAGAAAATCATGAGTGCCAGCCAAGCACGGTGGCACATACCTGTAATCCCAATACCCGGAATACTGAGGCAATAGTACCACTGGGAGTTTGAGGCCAACCTTGGCTACATAGTGAGTTTAAGGCTAGCCTGACCCTGTCTCAAAAAAAAAAAAAAAGTAAAGAAAAGAAAAGAAAAAGAAAAAGGAATTAATTAGCGGGTTACCAAAAGCTCCAAACAACAAAAAGTAGGAACACTTTCTAACACACCTAAGTCATCTAAACATGGCAGTTCTCTATTAGACTTTTATTTAAGCAGACAAAATGGAAAATAACAGATTTTAAAACTGGAAGGAACCATAAGTGAGCAAATTCCCTAACTTTATAGTTAACAAAACTAAGGCTCAAAAGGAAGAGGTGACTAAACACATTTATTACAAATCGTCTTTGGCAGATGTAGGGGTAGAAGCCAAGTCATTGGCTCCCAAGCTGCCAGGAGCAGGGTATATGCCTATGAGCCCCTTTGAAGAACTGGCTGATGTCACTCACCGTGGCTCCTAGGGACTCACTGCCTTTCCAGGTGTTCTTACTGCTTCCTCCTAGGGGTGCCTCTGCCTTGCTTAATATAACTAGAGACAACTTTCAGGAACTCTCTGTGCAAACAAATAGTTCCCCGGAATGGCAAGCTTGTCTTTATCCTAGCAAATGGAACTATCTTCTATTCTCTTCTGATTAGGACTAACATAAAGTAAGATCACCACCAAGGAATCCCAGATTCTGGAAAGAAAATTTAGGGTAAAGTTCCAACAGAAAATTTGTATCACAATTTAGTCCTATTACCATTAAGTCAAGAGTTTGATTACAACATTTCATAAAGTCTGATAGTACTTTTGAACTGTCTACGTTTAAACATTATTTAAGCAGCACAGACTTTTGTGCAGTTCAAGTAATAAGCAATACCACGTTCCACTTGGTCCTCATGGTGATTCTAGTAGGGGAAGTAGAGTAATCTAAAATATCCCAAAGGCCCATTCATTGAAGGCTTGTGCCCTATTGGGAAGTGGTGGAAGCTTTAGGAGGTAGAGCCTAGTGAAAGGAAGTTAGGTCATCAGATGTGTGCCACTGAAGTGGACACTGGAACCTTGGCCACCTGTCTCTTTCTCTGCCTATTGACTACCAAGATGTGAGTGGTTTCCTCTGCCTCATATTCCCTGTCATGATATTCTGTGTGTCCATAGGCCCAAAAAAAACAGAGGCAACTGTTCAGTCAACTGATCAAAGCTATAAACTAATTATCTCAAGTATTTTGTCATAGAAATGGAACTCTAATTAACACATGGCTCCTAACCTCAAATTTAGGTGAGAAAAATCAGTTCATAGAAGTTACTATGTTGGCCAAGGTCACACGAGTAATGAAATACAGTACTAGCATGAAGACCTTGTTTAGGCACCTCTTCTCACTTTCAAAGGAAGATTTTGTGTTTTCTACTCACATTCTGTATATCTACTGTTACATTTGGGACATGGGACAGGAAGCTCATCTTGATCCTACAGCCTCAGCAGCAGCCACACAGCTCCACACGTTTCTCTGCTGAAGACTAAATGACAGAGGGGAATAACAGGGAGGGGGTAAACTTTGTGGCTCACAGACAGGGTTAACTCATACCATTTTTAATTATTTATCATTTATTTTCTATATCCATTCACAAACAATATGAGATGGCTCTTAGCTTTGCTAAGAATTCAATCAAAACTAAGGAATGTATTCATTTTCAATTTACACACGTATGCAGAAAAAATGATTTAGAAAACTACGTCCCAAGTTCTGCATCAGTTATTTCTGAGTACAGATGTATCAGTTCGATTGCTGTTGTTAGTAATAATCTGTATTTCATCTTTTTTTCTGCAGTGAGTATAGTTTTGGTAATCAGAAAGCAAGCAATAAAAAATATTTTTATTTTTTTTTAAATTCTTTTTTCTGGAAAATGGGAAAAGAGGACATTTCTGCCAGGAGGTAAGCTTTGTTCCTGTGAACCAGAGAATGAAAAATGGATGCAGTACTGTAAGCTCCCAGACCAAAACCTTCATCTTGCTTCTCCAGTCACTAAGAATATAAAGCAATTTGCTAGAACACCAATTTTACTAAAACATTTTGTGGAAAATATTTCATATATTTAAACTGAAACCGACATATCAACAGATCAGATGAAAAACTTAAGTCCCTAAAGTAGTTTTCAAGCTTCCTGGAGCCAACCAATCCAAATCCCAATTCCCACGAACACTTGTCTTCCTTCCCACTGGGGCCTTTTCCACCAAGAAGTAATGGGAAGCCCTAAGTCCATCAGTACCATTTTACTTCCCTACCTCCTTTTTGAGAGGGTAACCACATTATTAACAAGTCGCTTTTCAGGTTAGCTGGTCAGATTTGCTTCATGTGCTGTTTCCTTAAAAACTCTTTATAAAAACAGGTGGCAGCAAACTTTTTAACCAGGGAATTCCAGGGCCACAGTTCAAACCCTTGCCCCAGGGGTATAACCGCCTAGCCTGGCACTATAACTTTTGAAGACAGGGCCCAGCTGCCCACAAACTGCCTCATATTTCTCTGGGGCAACAGACCACTCCGCACAAGGTGCTAATTCATTCATTCCACAAATGTTTATTGAGTGAAGTCTGAAAAAGGCCTCTTAGGGGACAGTGGGGTCATTCACAAGCCAACGGCCAGGTCTAACGGATCAGATGTGGACAATCAGTCTTTTATTAGACCCTAAACCACTTCTAGGATAAAGCAAACAGGGCCCCTGCCTCACCCACACACTGGCAGCTGGGTGGGATCAGACAGGCGTTCTGGAACAGTCCCACTGCTGAGACAGGAAGGGCCTCGCTGATCCCTCCAAGATACCAAAGGCCCTGCCCCATTAATGACATATCACTGCTCAGATACTGTGAGCAATGCCTAACCCCTGGTAAGAGCTCACTAATATTAGCTGCTTTTTGTTCTTCTTCCAGACTGCCCTTACTCAAGGAGCTCCAAAAAAGTGAAAATAACACAGGTTTAGAATAAACTGAATTTCAATTGCCAGACGCCACTTAGTGGGTATGTGACTGAGAGACGTGATCTTTCTGAGCCTCAGTTTCTCTCTGCACAGTGAAGACCACCTTTCCTCTGCCTTTGTGAGAAATAAGGACATTTTATATGCAGAAGAGTCAGTGCCTGGCCCATGATAAGTGACCAGTAAAAGTTAACACTGCCCTGCTCTCCTCCCTACACCTGCTCTGCTCCTTCCTGTGTCACTGTTGATGGGTCCTGGAATCTGATTTAGCTTGGACACAACAGGTAAGATGGGCAGGAAAACTACAAAAGTGAAAGCAATTGAGGGGAATGAAGTGCTCCAGATTACAGAAACCCATCGAAGTCCTCAGCAGCTTCAGTCATCTTCGCCATCTGGCTGACAGGGGGCGTGGGGTAGGGTGCCTCTTAGAGGCCAGGACTGGCTGACTACAGGACAGAAGCTAGGGCAGCTAGAGTCCTTCCCACCTCCCGTGTCTGTCTGAAGCTGGGTGGGGCTTATTTCATTACAAAATAATGAGACCAATAGTTAATACACTGTGTATCATCTTCAAAGTAGTTACTCAGAATATTGGACAAAAAAGATTCTCTCTTACAAGGAAGAAACAGAAAACTTTCTTTTCAACGAACTAAGAGAATCTGCTTCCAAGTCAACTAGAGCCCAAAGCCAGGAGGCTGCTAGTCACCAACCAACACTATGAAATGAAAATAAAACTTTTCCTCAAGGCAGGAAGTGCAGCCCCTCAAAGTCAAGGGGGACTAATACAGAGAAGAGAAAGGAAAAGGAAGAGGGAGGAGGCAGGATGGGCGCAGAGAGCGTGAAACCCACTTCCTACAAGCTGGTGGAGCTGTCTTAGCACGGAAGCAATCGGTTTTCCACTTTGAAAGATGATAAACCTCTCTTGCGATCTACATTTCCCGCGGGACAAGGTCTGTAGAGAAAAAAATTCCAAAACAAAGCTGCTTGTTTTCAGCGCCGTCCCCTGCCTTCCTTTCCCGTGACCCCACCTATGTATGAACCGGTCCTAACGCGCCACCCGGGCACCCTCGTGGGACGCCCCAGAAACGCGGCGGCTCAGCTGTACCCCTTAGCCGGCACCCCAGCCTCCTGGAGACTGGGCGTCTGGGCAGCGAGCGTGGCTTTGCGAAACTGAGGAAGGTAGTTTGTCGGGTGCCAAAACCTAGTTCACGTCTTAGGGCTCAGAAGACTAAAGAACATCGTCCCACACCAACTCCCTCGTTTAACAGAAACGGAGACCCAGAGAAGGAAAGGAAGTTCTCCAGGTAACACAGCCCAGTGGGCAGAGAAGGCAAAACTAGAAGCCGGTCGCGCTGGCTTGACCTGCTGCCTGCCTGGCACGGGAGGCATCCCACCGCCCCTCCTCTTGTTGCCCCAGCCCCGGCCTGGCGTTCCCAACCCCGCGCGGTGCGTTACCTTCCTCCGGGCTGGGCGCGGCGAGCCTCCCCCGTCCCCTCGCGCGCTCCCCGGGCGGCCCAGGTGCCGCCGCACTGTCAGCGAGGCGCAGGGTCCCGGGCAGGGCAGGCGTGAGGCTGCTCGCGGCCACAGCCAGGGCCCCGCCCGCGCGCCTGCTCCTCCCCCCTTCCCCTGCCCTCTCCACCTCGCCTTCTTTTGCACTCCCTCCCCTCCTGCTGCTTCTCTCCTCCCCGGGCCTCCACAAGTGTGTCTTTCCCCTGAACAAATTGTTTTTGTACAAATAAAAAATAAATATTATTTTCTGACTCTGCGCCAGGGAGGCTGGAGCCCCAGAATTTGGACCTGGAGGTGCCCCCTCCACACGAATGGGGACAGCGACCATGCGAGGAAAGGGCCACTGGTGCTGACCGTGCGAAGGGACATCAGTTGCCATTCATGTACAGGTTGTTAAGATTAAATAAAGTTATGATTTAAAAGTATCTACAATAAATATGTACTGTCCAGTGGCCGGCATGTGCCCACAAAGTGTGTTCTCCCAAGGCACAGGCTATTGGGGAAGCAGTCACACCCACAAATAGTGTGTGATGGCAAACTTTTATCTTATGGTGGCAAACTTTTATCTTATGGTTGCAAACTGATGCCAGCCCCAGGCAAAAGTCTGAACCTCAAGGCCTCCTTCCTAATCATGTCTGGGATCAGCGTCGTTCATCCAGCTGAGTTTGGCCCTGGTCTGCCCTTGGTTCTTCCAAAGTGCTTCTGTCCCCCAATTCAAAGGCTGATCCCCCAAAGCCCCACTGTAACAAGGTCCAGGCTAACCTGGCCTAGAAGTCCTCACACTATAGGACATTAAGGTGTGTGTTCTGGCTTTTACCCAACCTTTGAGAGTCTGATGTGTCCTGTCCAAAAGCATTCAGGATGCAAGAGGACCAAGCCACTCACCTTGCCTTTACAGACAAATGTATAAGTCATTCCAACTCGAGGTAAGTGCTATACAAGACATTCATAAGTGATGAGCATGTGTGCACGCACACACAGCAGAAAAAAATATGACCAAGGAAGGTCTAAAAGGGGATCTACAAAGTAGGTAAGATGGAAGGGGTTAAAGGGTTCTGGGCGCACAGAGGCAAGTGAAGACATGGAGACTTCTGCCATAGATCACGGCTATTGCAGTATGTAATAGTGAGGCAGAGAGGAAACTAAGGAGATTAGTAGACAGACACTGGAGAGCAGCCACGCCTATCTCGTTGAAGGAAGTGGCTGTATCCTGTTGATGGCTGCTGGTGAATGATTTTAAGCAAGGCAGTGGGCCTCTGAAGCTTTTACTACCTCACTTACATTGCTGATTGCTCCTGCTATGGTTATTATCTTCCCACCCTGCTCTGGAGGACAGACCCTGGGGGCTGCTCATCTGTGGATGGCTTCATCACCTGGTACAGGGTTTTGAAGGCACTCAGCTCTTAATACTCCCAGTGTCTCTGGTATGCTAGAAACAAAAGCAACACTTAATCAGTAGGAAAGGTCTTGGGATCCTGATTTCAGGCTTTGAAGGATGTAGATGAGGAGAGATTTTGAGGTAAGGTCTTCTTGGGGCTTCCAGCTTATTCAAATCTTATATGACTCAAGAGACTAAAACCCACAGCTCTGATGTCAAATGGCCAAAAGCTAAAAACTGGCCCCATCAGTTTCTAATAGGACCTTATGCCAATTACTCAAACTCTTTGTGCCTCAATTTGCTCATTTGTTAAAAAGGCAATAATTATGTTCCTCTCTCAGGCTGTGAGCATTAAAAAGAGAAAATGTATGTGCTTAGTACACAGCATAACATACAGAGAGCACTGAATAAGCCTTAATTAACATGGTCATACCAAACCTGGTCCATTTAACCTATAGGGAAATGCCCTGCTTCAAAATGGTTTGCATGTAAGTGACACTAACTTCACAGAATTCCATGTTAACACAGAGGGGAAAGGTAAAGAAACAAGGATAGTTCAGTGCAGGATTAAAGGTACAGCATAGATCCTGGCTCCACCTTTAAACTAGTTGCATGACTTTGGACGAGTCACTGAACCCCTGTTAGTGACTATGTTGTTTACTTTTCTCTCATGGCTGAGTCAAAATATCCAATGACGAAAATTGAGGAAGGAAAAGTTTGTTTAGCTCACAGTTTATGGAGGTTTCAATCTATCATTGACTGGCTCCAAGGAAGAGTGGTGTGGCACAGGGGCAACAGTTAAAGGCAGTGGAAGACAGCAAAAGCAATAATAGAGCAAGAGACAGAGTGAGAGCAAGAGAGAGCAACAAACCACTTTCTGTCCCTTATATGCAGCTTACCTGCCCCAGGGTGAATATAGTGTTCACACCCATAATCCTAGAAACCTGCCCCCATGACTGCATGTGGCGTAGGGGGAACATTTAGACACAAACCATAACAGTGACTATTCTTCTATAAAGTACAAATAATATTCTTAGTTGCCCTCATGCAAAAGAGAACATTGTAACACTTTTTACACATTGCCTGATCCCAGGTAAGAGTTCAATAAATATTAGTTAATAGCATGATAAAGTTGAAAGAAAGTTCTTAGAGTATTGGGAATGAGACTAATAATTTAACTGTCACATCTGGGGGAGAGGGCAATATAATCCTGGAAGAAAACCAAGGATAAATGTAAAGGTTGATTCCGAATTTATGAAAACTGACTGGGATGAAGTGTCAAAATGAGTGTAGTAGCCTAGTGGTGGAGCATGAGCCTAGAGGAGTGGGTTAAATATGGAAGCCTCATCTGAACAAGGATAAAATTCTGGGGACCTGAAATAAAATGGGGTAGTGTTTTCAGGATGGTATATGACACTCTGAATCCCCCACTTGAAAATGTATGATGCCAAAAGATTGTTGTTTTCAAGAGAATCTGCAATTAAACCCCTAACAGTGCCGAAATGTGACTTTGCTATATTGTCATAGGCAGGCACACTGCTAAATTTAGTTTCATCACTAATTTGTAGGTGGGATGGGCGGGGTATGCTTCCTTCAGATTGATCCTCCCCTCTATTTCTGACTCAAGGAATCTTCATGCGTCAAGGCTGGGGGCCAAATATCACCAGATTTTGCTCTCCTTGCAAACTTTTCTATTCCCATGGTACATTCCTCAAGCATTTTCTTGGCATTGATTGATAGCTTTTTGTCTTTATAGTTTATTGTCACATAATCTGCCACTTCACACTAGTTATTTGTTTTTGTTTTGTTTTTAATTTTTCAAACTGAATATAATTTTTCTTTTTTTAGTTTATTAGTACATGTATGTAGTACACAATGTTTACATTCCATGTGGGAAGTTGTACCTGCTTGTTTTAATGTTTGCCCATTTCATAGTGAGCCTTCCCCTTACATTTCTTTTCACCACTTCCAACATTTCTTCCATTCTATTTCTATCCTAAATGGCTTGTATACCATAGGCACTCAATTGCTAAATTGCACTGGCAGGCATCGCAGTCGATATATTGCTGAGAGCAGCAATTTTGCCACTATAGAAAAGTAAGAGAATTTTCCTTTTAAAGACATGACTTTGTTTTTATGCTATGTGGATTTATAACTTCTTACCCACTAAAAATTGCAGATATTGCTGAAATGTTGCATAATTACATCTCATGTGGTAATGTGGTTAAATGACTAAAGCAGTAGGTATCAAATATACAGCATTTAGAACACTCTTCAGTTGTGATACATGTCACAAAAGCAAGAATTTGGTTTTCTAAAAAATTTGTAAATCCTGAATATCTTTTTAACTTTTAAAAATACAAAACTTTGGCCTTGAATCAAGTTGTGTTAGCAATCTCTCCACAGCCTTTAATAATGCCTTGTATTTATTTCTACAGGGCTTTGTGTTTTTCAAAGGCCTTTCACTTTGATTATCTTGTTTGATCTTCACATGAACCCTATGATGTAGGAAAGGCAACTATTAGTTTCTACATTTCACAGATGAAGACAGAAGGGACTTGAAAGGATGAGAGCCTTAACTCCAGGCCAACTGGCAAACTAGGAACAAAGTCAAGGTTGGAACCCAGCAGTCTACTTCTATCAGAGACACTTATGATATTCATGAATATGGTTGCATCATTATTTAGACTTTATATGAGTAATGATTGTATGAAGGCATGTGTCCTAATTCATACAGAGTTCTTTTTAAAAGTAAACCCTTTATAGTGACCACTTCTGTTATAATGTTCATTATTTATTACTATAGTTCCTTTCATCTGTGCTTGCAAACATGCATTCTGATGTTAATTACACATTTTTTAAATCTCCAAGTTTATTCTATCAGTGTTTTAGATCAAATTTTCTTATTTTGCTCTTTAAAGAAAAATTGTTACTTCAAAAAATAAAAGATCTCCATTTATATGAGATACCTTGACTAGAAAAACACAAACAGAAGGGCAGATAACGTTTATGGGGCAGAAAGGTAGTGTGGAGTTGCTGTTTAGTAGGCACAGAATCCCAGTGTGGAATGAGGAAAAAGTTTAGAAATGGATGGTGTTGATAGTTGCGGAACAATGTGAATGCCAAAAAGGAGTTGAATGGCTAAGTATGTTGAAATCAGATTATAAAAGACCTAGAAAGTTAAACAGTGGTACAGGTAAAATCAAGGAATCGCTAAATATTTCTGAGCAAAAGAATGAAAGGTAAAGTTCGCATTTTGTATATGTAATGGACTTGGGGTCAGAAGCTATATATGTGACAATTTTCAATTTTTGATCAGCATATTTTCAGACAAAAGAAAGTAGACTCAGTACTCACAGGGTCATGAGGTCACAGAAGAGCCCGACCAACACGAAGGGACTGTCTGTGTACATAAGATAAGGTGGTATGAGCTGACACCCCAGCTAATTGCTGTCAGCTGTACAGTCTTCAGTCAAAAACTTCCTGGGTTATTTTCTGAGCTGAGGACACAGCCCTCTCACAGAGGACTTGCCTAGCATGCATCAAGCTCTGTGTTCAATCACCAGAACTTCAAATGAAATACACTATTTTCCAGAACAAGGAATAGTATGTGGACTTGAGAGAAGTTAAAAGTATATTACCGTTTTTAGAGCGTAAAAAATGTAATAATTTATTTTTTCCCTTATTTTTAAGTTTTGTTTTATTTTGTTTGTTTTCTAATTTTTTTTAAACTTGTGGTATTATCGATACTACTAAACATTTGCAACTGAGTTCAAAACAATTTGCAACAACAAAAATGCTTTGAAAATGGCCAAAATTGCAGTCAAAATTTTAGGTTACAAATTATAGAGTTTGATCACAAAATGTTTTAGAATTAAAGGAAACCCCAAGAAGAAAATGCCGGTGCAAAGCTCTGAGATTTTACTCTGAGTTACTTCTTGGAGCATTAAATCAAATAACACTCAAACGTTTCCAAACTCGCTGCAAACTCCCTGCAAGCTTCCAATCCTGTAAGCAGGGTGGTGTAGTTTGTCAGGTTGAAGCTCCATCACGTGTCTTCATGTTCAGGGTAAATAGACTTGCAGTTCAGTTCTTAGACTTGCAGAAAAACCACGGGACACCCTGAGAGCCTCTAACTTTGAATTAAAGGAAACCACACGCCACCACACTGAACCGTGAACGTGTTTACATTTTGTCACGGTGGGGGTGACACTCTGAAAAAAGGAGGCTTAGTTGACATACATAGCTGCTGTTTATGGTGTTGGTTGAACCACCTAATAGTGTCATTTCTCCAGTGGCCTCTGAGTGAGATGTGCTAGGACCTCAACAATGTAGGTGGAGGTGAGGAAGATTGGAGGGAATGTGTTGTAGTCAGAGGTTGTGAGGAAAAGTATTAGAATCAGGACACAGAATTTATAATATTATTTTATGATAGTTACCCAGAGTAAAACATAAGAAAGTGCAGGAAATCTGTCCACAACACTGAACACCCAGAATATTCAGCTAAGGCCCTGGATCCCACAGCAATGTCCCGCATGAATCCAGATGAAAACCTAGAGCCCACGACAATGCCTCCCATGAGTCCATCTGGAGGTCTAGAGCCCACGAGAAGCACTCACAGCAGTCTGTTTTATGGATTCGTGCTGGGAAGGCCCAAAACTCAGCGATGGAAGCTAGAAAGCCTATGCCAGTGGGGCAAAGGAGTTGTGCTGATAGGTTGAAGATTCTATGCTGGAGCCAAGAAGTCACACTCAAAACAAAGAACTAGAGCTACCCTGAAAAGTACCACAGCCATCCTCAGCAACACAGAGGTCCCGAGCTCCTCCAACTATAAGAGCAGTCGAGTACATGCCAGAAAGCCAGCATGTTGAGCTTGTCTGGAAGATTAAACGGCACACGTCTTCCCCTCGAGAGCCAGGAAGCGATGCTCAGTGTAAGGACCAGAGCTCCCCCAAAGTGAGACACATCCACTCTCACTAACAAGGTCCCAAGCTCCTCCAGTGACAATGGTCAAACTCACACTGGGGAAGCTAGTCATGAGGAGCTCCTCCAGGAAAACCAATGGCTCAAAACAGCAACACTTCAAGAAACTCACAACACCTCGCTTCTCCTTCTCCATGTCTCTATTTATGCTGGCAACTTTGCTCAGGTGGAACATCTACGCTTAGCACCATGCTGATTTAATTCAGCTGGTGTTAAGTTGACCACCAGGTTTTAATCCATAACAGAATGGGATCAAAATATCCAGCTGACACTCAGCTTGAAGGGCTGAAGGTTGGTGGCAACAGAGCATTTGCTTTGGGCAGACACTGCCATCTGTTGAGCATGTGAGAGGATAGAAGTGACACAGGAATCATTCAAAGTGGGAGTGCTACAGAAGACTGCCTTAAGTCTGGTTTATGATTATCTTCCTTGAGAGATCAGACTGTGAGAAAAAGTATCAGCTGTGTATGGGCAATGGTTCATGAAATTTGGGGAAGATCTTCCACTTAAAGTCACTGTCTTGGAGTAGAATGGTTTGTATTAAGTGATAAACAGAGAAAATGCTGCCATTATTGGTGAGAATGATCAATGACATATTTTAACTATTTCTAAATTCTGTCATTTAAGTAAAGCAATAGCAAATATTTATCCTTTCCCCTGTCTCCTAGGTAACCTAATAGGAGCCAACAGAAAGCAAACTCTCTGCCTACTTCAGAAGCAGCCCCGTTTAGAGAGGCAGGGGAGGAGGGAACAGAGAGCACTTGACGGGAAAGCCACCACCAAAGAGCAGAATGACTGCAATCTGTCATGCTCAATCTACCCTTGAGAAACTCTCCTATCCTTTTGGCACATCCCAGAGTCTTGTCAGAGACTGAGATAGCTGAGATGGAGTTTGGGGTAAGGCACATCAAAGAGCCCTACTAGCTACCATGTCCACCTCTGGGAAGAGGACACTTGGACCATTAGTATCGCTGCCCTGGGTTAAGAGGTTGGAGAATGAATGCTGTATAAATTAGTGCCCCTTCCTTTTTCATTTACTATGTCTAATATACAGCTTAACTCTTTGAAGCACTTGATGTTGAGTACACAACTCCAAAACCCATGAGGTTAAGTTACAGGGAAAAGTGACAATTCTTCAAGCTTGTTGCTAGAAGCTACTTTGCAACATGGAGCAATGTTTTGTGTTTCCTATAACTGTACCTAACTATGGTATAGGTAAATGAGCAGGAACTGGAAAGGTCTGGGTCCCTAACCTCTAGGAATTTTAGCTAGGTTTGAAGCAGGACTCAATCTAAGCTAGAAACCAAAGTGTTAGACAAGAAAACTGAGGCAGAAAACAGCTGTATGGATTTTGATGACACAAAAAGATACAGAAAAATATAATAAGCTAATCCTAGAAAGCAAGGCTTATGGCCAGTTGTCAAATGCAGTCCAGACTGTTATCCCCTATCATTGTAACCTTTGACAAGTCTCTTAATCTCCCTAAAACTGTTTCTTCATGTATGCAATGGGGATAATAATAATCTCATAAGGATGTTATGAGAATTAAACTGCACAAAGTATACAATCACAAAACAAACCCTTTTATTCAATTAAAGTGTAAGCTCCTTAAAAGCAAACAGTGTATCTTAGCAGCACAGCAATTTCCAGACAGGGAATGTGTTCAATGGATGCTAACTAATATGTTAAAAAAAAATTATTCCAGACTTTATCCCATGAGGCTGAGGTTGTTACACACATTTCTTATTGCCAAAATGAAATTCATGAATCAGCATCATCCCAGGGGAACATCTTAGAAATTCTGGATCTCAGGCCCTACCCCAGTTCTATTCAGTTTAGCCAGACCTCCAGGATCCGTTTGCACATTTTAAATGATGAGAAGCACTATCTATCAGAGGAAGGATTGAGGCCTGAGTTTCCTGCTAAAAGACGTCCAGAAGATCCATCTGGGAGGGGCCATCAAGGAGTATCAACAGTGTCCAAACTGAATCCTTAAATTTTGACCATTGTCCTTGGGAACGGGAAGATGGCAGGCTGCTCTGCCCCAGAGGAGCTGGCGGATCCAGTGTGGCTGGCCAGCCTAGTATGTAGATTCCATCCCTGTGTGAGCAAGGAAGCATCAGAGCAGCAGCCTAAATTTGGAAGGCAACATCTAAATATCAAGAGGATAAGAAGTCAAGTCTGAGGGAGTTAGGTGAAAGAGAAACTAAACCAGTTATACTGGTCTGGAGAGCCAGAACCTAAAGAACAAGAGGCTGCCGAGAAACAAAAGGTAGACAGCTTTCCAGTCTTTCTGAGCCTCTTCTGGCTAAGACAGAGGATGCGTTCTCACTTTGGGAGTGGTTGCTCCCCCCACTCCTCCCTTCAGTACCTAAGTGGATGTGTTTTTTGGCTGTGTTCGCAGTTGAGAAAGACTCAGCACTGCACACATTGTGCCTTACGAAGGCAGTAGGAAGCTTGCTGGAAGGGGCCTCTCTCCTGATGACATAAAGACAATAGTGAAAGTGGGAAAGTGGTAACTTCAGGGGCCCATTTTTGAAAGGTCTGTGAAAAACAGGATAGAAAACCCAAGGATCTTGGTTCATATTATCTGAAGATGTCAGAGTTGAAGGCTACCTGGTAGTTTTCTTTTTTTTTTTAAATCCATAGGGCCCATTCTTCCAGTGCTATTATACCTAGGTCCCCAACATTCCAAACGAATGTTGGCAAAATTATTCCTACTGAGCCAGAAGTTGGCATCTGTAGTCATTCACTTCCACTGCCAACTCCCCCAGAATTTCTGGGTCCTCTTGATACCAGCCAGTTGTTATGTCTGGATGTCTCCAAAAAAACTCATATTCTCATGGGGAGCTTTCAAACTTGGCTGAACCTAGAGTTTGTGATTGTTTCATTGTCTAGTGTTGGGATTTTGTTGTATGAGTGCTACATGTGCCCTGGGGCAGGTAGCCTGCATACAACACAAGAGAGGAAAAGAGGCTTTGTTCTCCCTTTTGCCCTTTTGCTCTTGCCACTTTTAGTATCTGCCGCAGCTGCCATAAACAGTTGCCCCTCAGCCACACAACCGAACCTTGGAGCCAACTGAGTATGGACCAAAACCTCCATAAACTGTAAGCTAAATAAAGCTTTCCTTTCTTCATTTTGAGTATCAGGTATTTTATCTCAGCATTGAGAGAAAAGTAAACAAGACACCAGTCAATTCCATGGAACAGTCTAAGAAGCCCTGCTCTGCACTGGTCCTAACTTTATACAGATCAGGGAAAGAGGGCCATGCTGATAAGATCCTCCATGACCTGATGCCAGCTTGCCTCGCTACCTTCACTATAGTTATCATAGACTTTGTTCAGTGCTCAGAAACATGCTACACTCTTGCTTCTGTATCATCCTACTTGTTATTCTCTCTGAACCATTTTATGCTGTCCTCCATGCCACTCTGTCTTCCACTGCCTCTCCTGCCCACCCAACTCCTCCATACCCATATATCTTAGCAAGTCCTGTTTGGTTTACTGTGTTTTGCATGATGCCAGATACAGAGTAAATTCTGGGTATCTATCTCTTTTTTGAATGAGTGAATGAGCATGCTTAAGGAAGCTTGCTCCCCAGCTACTTACCTAGCTCTGCAGTTCATGAATGCTGACAACCCTCCACTCATATATGGCATGCTTATGAATAGATCCTAGTCAAAAAAGCACTGATTTCTCCTGAAGGGGTTGAATGGACCACAACAGTGTTAAGTGGAAGATTCAAGTAATGGTAAGAATGTGTTTAGAAAATGCAAAGTGACACACATTTAGAAAAGGTATTTTAGGTTCAAGTGATAGCTATCTTCAAAAGTGACCACTGAGGATTGCTGGAGATAGCTATTTCTTAGGGCGACAGTTTTTAGACATCATTCTAACCTTCTGTGAAGG
Source organism: Dolichotis patagonum (assembly GCA_004027295.1). Taxonomy (NCBI): domain Eukaryota; kingdom Metazoa; phylum Chordata; class Mammalia; order Rodentia; family Caviidae; genus Dolichotis; species Dolichotis patagonum. Next base: position 9,628 of record PVJX010013086.1, on the reverse strand, counting down.
TTTGAAGTTAATTAGGTTTTTAATTTGACTACCTTCTAAGTCTAGTAATCATATTTGACATTCCTAGTAGTCATCTAAAAGTTGCACAAGGAATTATTCATGACTTCCCTAATGACAAAATATAGCCATAAAACATGTCACGTGGTTTTTCTTGGCTAGTTCTGTTGTGAATAAATTAATCTCTCACAGAAATCCCATTGGACAGGAAAAAAAGCCAAATAAATATGAATTAATGTTACACTGCAATTTTTCTGAATATGCAACCAGCTAAAAAATGTAAAGCAACATATTCCAAAATTAGATCTCTTTAATAGTATGTGGGCAGTAAATTGTTAAGGAAAACCAATTATCTCTTTAGATAATATTACCTAAACATTTCTTTTAGAAGCTTTGTAGAATGATTCAAGTAATAACTCAAGTCCCTGATTAAGCATCATTTTATTTAGAGTGACTCATCTTAGTAAAGACTTTTAATTAAAAAAGAAAAATTATATTTGCATCCCTCTGAGGAAGAAACTACAGACCATTTAACTATCTACATTCTCTGTCTATCTCTACCTATCTCTACCTATCTCTGTTACAAAGGAAAAGTACCTGAAATGATAAATTCTCCCACAATAATCCCTTTCAATTAGGTAGGACTTAGCAATTTACAAAGTGTGCTCACATACACAACTTCACTTGTTCCTCACAGTAACCCTTTAGAATAACTACAGTAAGAATTAGAGACAGTGCTATGTTATAAACTAGGATGCTGAGACCATGAAGACAACGTAATTTGCTCATGGTTGTGCTGCTTGAAGGAGTACAGCCAAGGTTCACGATCCCAGATACCCCTCAGTGTCATCATTACCAGGTAAATCGTGGTTAATTCTGCCTGATGCCAGCCCAAGACCTGTGAGTAAAAACCCTAAGGATCATAACTGGAAACTAAATAAGAGCAACTGCTGCTTCCTTCAGTTTGAGGAAGAACTTTGAGTGTCACAGTTTTCATCCCCCTAAAAACTGACCCTGAGACAAGAACTGGGAATGTAGATATTTATTTAGGAGGCCATCCAAGGAAGCACAAATAAAGAAGAGGAAGTGTAGAAAAAAGAAGAAATACTAATAAAGGATTGTTGATAAGTGAGTTACTTCTATGAAAAAGTAAGGCTCCATCTGACTAGCGAAAGGTCATTTGAACAAGCTTCAAAATTCCCTGCTGTGCGATCTGGAAGCTAATCTTTGTTCTCAGACTCAGATTCCTGGCTTCATGGTTTGAAAGTTGCCCCTGAGAAAAAAGTGTGTTAAGTCTGTTGCTCTCCACAACACTTGTGAGCTGAACAAGCTCTTGTGGGCTGAAGAAAGTCCCAGGAAGAGACAGAGGTGCTGGCACTGGAAAGGAAAAGTGGTAGTATGTGATAGAATTGCTCACTACTTAGTTCAGTTGAAAGGTAGACAAAGGAGTGTATCTGTATTGGGGACCTGGCCAATATCCCCAACTGTCTGTATGAGAGGTACAGCAAAAGATAAAATAAGAAGCAGAGACAACTTTAGTAATGCATGATGGTGGGGGCTAGGAGGTCAGTGCCTCAGGATGGACATAGACCCAGATACTCTACTATTTATTGGGTGTGTACAATGCAACGGGTGCATACAATGATAGGAGGGACTAGTGGAGGATTCCATGTCATTGGAAGGTTCAGAGGTCAGTGACATTTCAGGCAATGAATAATTCTGGGATGACTCAAGAGGGTGGAGATGATTTTAAGCTAACAAGGCTCTTGCTCTGGAGTGTTCTTTCTCATTTTAGTAGACTTAGTTTATTTAGTTTCAGTGGGTAGGAGAGGATGGTGTATCCAAGAAGAGTTAATGGGAAATCTCAAAAGGGTGATACCATAATCCCAAGCCTCCATTTATCCTTTAGGGAAAGATGCAAAGTCAGCCATTGTGAATTTGTGGTCCCCAATATATACAGGCATCAGCATCACATGCTAATGGAGGGCTTAGGATCTTCGATGTGAGAGAATGTCAGTGCTGAGTGTTGATGAACAAGCTGTGATGTGGATGACTAAAGCAATGGGATTACAAATTCTGAAGGTGAAGGTGAAGGGAATTTCCCTTCACCATTATTATCCCAGAATGAAATAAAATTAATAAGGTGTATAACTAGGTGGTCAATTCAATTCAGTTGTTTGGTGTCTTGTAGCCACTGGTTTTCAAAATAAAGCAGCATCAACATCATCTGAAATTACTTAATGAAAATTGTTAGACCTCTGCCCTAGTCTCATGTAATCAGAACCTCTGGAGATAGGACTCAGAAATCTGTGACAAGCTCTCCAGGTGGTCCTGATACACACCTTGAAGTTTGAGAACCATGGATGTAGACAAAACACTATACAGTACTGTAAGACTTAACTTTTATCCCTATCATAGGGAAGTGGACCAATTATGGAGAGAACTATCTGGCTTCCTGCCCTAGTTGGATGTGAACAAGGACAAATTACTTGATACTTATAGGTCATTTCAAGTCTGAAAAATGAGAAGTGTAGGCTGATATGTGGGTATTTCATACTTTTATTTTAAGCAGTGGAATCCTATATATTTTTTAAAATCTACTTGTACCACCAGTAGACTTATAAAACACGTATAAAAACAAAAGTCTTGCTGGGGATAGCACCTAGTATCCTGTCTTCTTACCTTTGCTACAGTGACTTCTCACATACTACTAAGGATTTTCAGGGTTCTAAGAAGTATAGTTTGACGACTGTTCATAAATAAATAATACAGACTGTCACTGCCTTAACAGTAGCAGAAATATATACTCTCGAATCATGCATTGATATGTGGTATGTCAAATGTATATGTGAGCATTCTTCAGAAACAGACCAAAATTCACCTGTATCAGATCTATAAAAGATGCCAGCCAAAAAGAAAAACAAAACCGCCATTATGAGTATTTTCAGGATATCAAAAAGCATCTGTCAATTCTGAAATGTAGATACATTCTCTTTTGTACTGTCAAAACAATATTAACCTTTATCAAATATTTACATTTGAGGAGTGGAGTTCTGCAGTGATGACACTGACATTCTGTCAAACTGAAGGCAAATTTCCAAGAAAAAGAACTATCAGAGAAACAATTAAGTTTCCTCAAATTGAAGCCAAATAATGAGAATAGATCCTTTTGGATACAAAAGTTAAATGACTCAAACTTTACACCTAAATACTACATCTAATTCATGCATTCTATTCCATTCATTGTTGGTACTTTTTTTAAACCAATTTTGAAAAAAAAAAAACAAAAAAAATTTTTGGAGATAGGAATATTTTTAGCACAGTGGTTGTGGTGATGGTATCATGGATGGGTACATATGTCCAAACACATATGGTTGGATATGTAAAACATGCAATTTTTTATATTAATTACACCTCAATAAAGCAAAAAACAGTGACATTCAAGTATGACTGAGAATAATAACCTTTACATATTTAAAACATGGTTCCAGTACCATTTTAAACCCTGTGTCCTCTAGTTACACAGTAACTTCCTCTACTCAACATCCTCAGGCCTCTATCAATTTTCTACTGTCCAAAAATATTGTTCTAAAATTTCTCATTTGCTGCTGTCTCTATTCCTAGCCTTTCTCATTGTAAATCAATATTCCCCCTCCCCACCACCCAACATTCATCAAAGAGAGGAAATAAACTCAGTCATGATGAACTGAAAATCTTTCAATCTCATAGTTATATTTATATGTATATGTAATACTGTGATACATATAAAATTGTGATCAAAATAATACGTTAGGAATAATGGTAATTAGCCTTAAATGTCTTCTATCATCAGGCCTCTAATATCTCAGAGATCTCAGCGTAGACATGGACCAGGGTCTTTAACATACATGATATAAGAAAAAAGCCAGATGTGGTGCTGCACACATGTAACCACAGCTCTTTGGGTGGCTGAGACAGGAGAATCACAAGTTGGAGGCCAAACTAAGCAACTTAGGGAAACCTAATTCAAAACTTTACAAAGAAAAAAATGAAAAGGACTGGAGATGTAGCTTAACACTCCATGCGTTCAATCCCCAGTAGTGGGGGTAAAAAAGAAGAAGAAAAAGCTAAGTTATATAAAGAGTAAAAACTAGTAATTTTGAAGTTACTTCTGGCTTATAATTGAGATATGTCATATATTACATTTAATAAAAATTTTTTAATATATACTCCATTCTTCCAAAGTGATAAAAGTGACTTTAAATCTCTTTGGAAATACATATGAAGTATATATAAATATATGCATACATATAGTCTTAGATATAATAGATAATGACACAAGACATACACATAGACATACATTCTTCCTGGCATTAGAAAAAATACTCTCAAAAGTGACTCATTTTCCAACCATTTCATGACTTCATTATTATAAAACTTCATATCTTTTAGTTTCAACCCTTTGCTCCTTTCTGTAATTATCCTCAAAAATGGGTAAGAGAGAAAATTCTAAATTTTTCCTCAAATGGTCACTGTGCATTCTTTAAATTTCCACTTAGAGAATCAGGCTCCAAATTCTGTTATCATTATAGCTCATCTTTATTTGCAAGGTTTCCATTATGGACAGAATTCGTATGCTGAAGTTCTAGCTCATGAAGGGACTATATTTGGAGATGGAGCTGTGAGAGGACAAAGTAAGGTGATGGTCATTCTCAAGGGAGGAAGAGAGCCTTCATCTAGCACCAGCCCCAACAGCACCAGAACTGTGAAAATAAGCTGTTCTGGTTAAATTACCCAGTTCACGGTGTTGTGTCATGGCAGACCTGACAGACCAACACCATTCCCCCTGTTTTCCTTAACACATTCTTTTTAAGTCAAAACAGTGAAGTAGGGCCGGGAATTTAGCTCAGCGGTATAAGCGCCTACCTGGCAAGCGCAAGGTCATGAGTTCGATCCCCTGTACCAAAACAAAACAAACAAACAAAAAATGGTGAAGTAGAGAAACCTGTGGAGCCACTTCTGACCATTGCAGACAACAAAATTAAACAAGGGTTACTCCAGAACCAGGGCCTCTGGCTACCAAGATGGCTCCAGGCCTAATGTCTACTTTTGAGAAGTACATATTATAATGATCAGTCCTCCCTCAGAAGGAAGCCTCTGATGGTTTGTAAGAGCAGATAAGCAATGGGTACGAGATGATGGAGCATTTTTCTGTACTTTCTGCTAGTCCGTGACAATATTCCTCTTCCTGTAACTGGTCTTTTCTAAACCAGGGGTTTCTCTGCCTCAGGACTGTGCAGTTTAGGTTGGTTGTGAGAGGCTATCCTGTGCACTGCAAAATGTTTAGTGGCATTCCTGGATTCTATGTACTAAATATCAGAAGTACTCCCATTCCCACTGCCCAATCATGACTACTGAAAATTTCTCCAGACAATGACAAATGGGCCCAGACTGACAAAATCACTCTGACTGAGAACCACTATTTTAACCCTTCAGAAAGGCTGGACTAAAGTTGCTAAAACTTGTTACAACTGTCTGGGGCAAAAACAAGTGACAATGAAAAATTATATTGTATCTTCCCCTTATTTTTTGGCACTAGGACAGGAATTTGTGAAGAGAGGAAGACCTGATCAAGCCAGGAAGAAAGCTTTTATGGGGGGGGGGGGAGGTAATTACATATCCACTTTTTCCTGTTGCACAAGGTTATTTTTTCTAAAAAGATAATTTTCATACAAATAATAATTGTATATATTTTGACATACACACACACACACACACACACACAGAGTCATGAAGCCAATGCCATGATCAAGATATAAAACAAAGGGTTTTTTTCACTTAAAGTTTTAAGTGAAGCATATTTATTCATTTCAGAGAAAATCATACAGGGCATATTCATGCATCATGCTCTGCACATCCAAAAATAAATGCCTTGAAAAGCTGTGGGAACCTGGCTGCTTCACTGTTATCAGGGAACGTCTGTGGTTGCTTACTGCTTTTCTTACAAACACCTCATTAACGCTTTAGGAAATAACTTCTAAGATAAAGTAACAGACAAGTGGGTTAAAAAGCTAAACTACATTTTCAGATTATAGTACAATTCATTCACAGAAGCAATTTCTCTGACCCCCAACCACTGCAGTGACCCACTATCAACAGTGTCACCTCACTTAAAAGCTCACCAGTCACACCTTTCAGGCCTTCTACCATCCATCTTGCCTCCTAGCATCTGGTCTCTCCCCATTCCACTCCTGCTGTATTAATCTTTCCTACATTTTACTCTGAGCATGCTGGGAAGATCTTATAGTTTCCCAGAGTTGACAGGACAAAGTCTAAGCTCCAGACGCCACCCTCGTGTGTTCCACCTGTTCATATCCAAACTGGTGAGCAGATGGGAGCCATCTCTAGAAAGCCACAAAGCAGAGCCTGTTTGCTGTTAACGTGGGCTGTGCATATGTCATCTTCTCTAACTCAGGAGCAATGTGTGCAGTAGTCTGGGTCTAGGAAAAAAAATACTAGGAATATATTTCTTGCAAAGAGATAAAACTTCATATCCTAAGCTTTATTTAGAAAGTCTAGTAAGGCCCGTGATTGGCTATTAAGACTTACCAGTAACTTATGTGAATTCAAATATCACAATAATTTAAGAGGTTTTATTATGCATGTATAGTTTCTCAGATACTCAGTGTGACACATCTGGATTATTCTCTGGAAAGGATAATCCTTTGTTCATTTATCACAACATTCATTAAATAGCTCTTGAGTTCCTTTTACATGTAAGTCTCTGTGCTAGGCACTGCCAGTATACTGGTGAAGAAGAAGAGAAATTTTGTCTATGTCTTCACAGAGTTAACAGATGAGTTTGATGGACTGACATAGAATGAATCATCTCAAGGATAAGGAAAACTACAAAGTGGAGATAAAATGTCCTCTGAGAGTGGTAGTGGACTCATTTCTCTCCAGAATTCACCAGTCAAACCAAATGCTTTGTCCAGTGACCACTTGTGACAGTCCTGGGTGAGAACTCTGCTCACAGTGGGGAAAGATATGGCAGGCCCTTGCAGACTGTAAGTACTGGGTAATCAGTCCTCGACCAATGACAAATGAGAGCTAAGTAATCCCCAATACACTTTTCACCCTCTGGGTGGGACAAGTCTGAGGTTTTTCTATGCTTTTCACCAGAGTTTCCAAAGAAACCAGATCCATCACCCAATCTCCTAATAACTTGTTTATTAACACATCCTGAATTGGATTCTTTCTCCTCCTGCCTCATTTCCCAATATTTCTACCAGAGCTTTGAGATTTGTTCCTAAATATACTACCTGCACCCAAACTACAACCTTGAAACATATCCAAGAGAACCCAACCAATGACTGAAGCAAGTAACAGAGACTTGACGCAGATTGAAGTGTGTCTGAACCTTGAAGGGCATTCTCCATCATGTCAGGAATTCTTTATTATGGGCTCTACGGGAAGCCATGTGAAGCCTTAAACAAGGGAGTTTGTGGTAGAATGCAGAAAAAGAATTGAATTCAGACAACTATGTGAGAAGCTATTTCTTCAGTCAAGTCAGGAGAGGACAGGGAACTGCCTGGGAAAAGGCATAAAGAGACTAGCACATAATGCCTGGCTCAAAGTAGCTGTTCAACAAAGATTTTTGAATAAACATTAATCTACGAAATCTCTGGATAGATTGAAAAAATTTGAAGGTTATTGGGAACTACAATGACTAAGTAAGGAACACAGCCTTTAGGAGGAGGAACAAATTGGAGAGCTGGGAGATTATGAGTTTGGAGCATGATGAGCCATCCAACTGATGCTGAGTAGGTAGCTGAGTGCATGAGTCTGGAACTTGCTGAAGACGTATATTTGGATCTCATCAGATACAGACGCTGAGTGGAACAGGCACTCTCCACTGCATAGAAACTTGACCCTGAAGAGATCCATTTTCTCCTACTCTCTGGCATTCTCACATATTTTATAAAGGGTACAAGAAAAAACTAGTAGTTACTGAAAACTTACCATACTCTAGGAACTGTATAAGTACAGCTCTGAGAGACATGCAATGCAATCTCCAGTTTATAAATGAGGAAATGGGAATGCAGAAAGGCAGTCACTTGCCAAAGGCCACATAACTAGGAATTAGCTTCAGAGGAACCCACATGGACTAGAAATTTCATGTTCTGAAAGAAAATGAGCATTAATGAAATGTAATTCTGTAGGCTGTATCTCTCAGCATCAGGTTCTACAATGGAAGTTCCCTAAATTAGGTGCATTCAGTAGAAGAAAAATCTTCCTGTTTCAGAGTCCAGAGTATTGCCTCTGCAATGCCCTGTTCAGCTTTTCATGGCTTCACAGCTTTCTCCCCAAGTGGTCCCCCTGCTGGTGATTCAGTGGTACATAGTCCTAGCAGAAGTCTCAATTTCTGTCTGCCGGTTTGCTTTTCCTGGACATTACGTTTAACATAATATGGCCTTTTGGCAGTAGTTTCCTCAGCTAGTGTGCAGTGTAAAAAATAAACGATGTACCCCAAACCACACAAAATATGTAGGGAATTAATCTATATCCTCAATATTCCTCTTATTAAAAAAAATGCAGTGTACCGTTTCGTTTGCTAATACTGGCAGATATGCCTAACGATATACTTTTATGTTCCCTCGTACAAACAAATCCAGTTCTGAAAAGCTAGAAATTAGAATTTCTTATTACCTCATCCTCCAGAAATGAGGTAGTGTTATTCCCTGTGTTCTAGTTCTCTTAATATATTTACTGATGAGGAGATGGTAGTTTCATAGGCTACTTCCTAGTGTGGGGGTAGGCATCTCACCTGAGTCATGGAATCCTTCAGAGATTATGCAAACTGACAACTTGAACCAGAAAGATGAAGTCATTCTTTCTGCCAGTCACTTGTATCTTGCAAAGGGCAGAGTCTGGGACGTGTTCCTTGAACCAAAAACAGGTCCCAAGTGAGAGGCCCTTAGGCAAAAGAAAGGTTGGAACTATGGTCAATGGAGTCCGTCAGGAACTTGATCCTGTGATGACCCTTCCCACCCTCCTCTGCAGCAACAAAGCAAACTTCAGTCATCATGACCGAGCCTCTCAACCTTAACATGGCTCAAAGCCAGGTGACCTGCCCCTGCTTGCTTCTCTATCTTCCTGTCTCAGTCGTCCCCCAACTCTGGGAACACGTTACCTAACCAGAATACATTTTTTCTTTTCTTTTTTTGTGATGGGATCTTGCTATATAATACATGTTGACCTCAAACTCACAGTGATCCTTCTGTCTCATCCTCATTTCTTTAGCTCCATTAGAAACTCATCATTTTCATTTTTGCTTTTTTGGCCTTTGCATGTGTTATGGACTCTGTCCCAGAGCCTCCCACCCAATCCCCTAAACTGACTAATTCCTTTTCGTCATTAAGTATCAGTTTAGACCTAACTTTTAAGTATTGTTCTCTGACTCAAGTCTGAATTAGGTTTCCTACAGCACCATTTCTCTGTCCCCCAAATGCTGAGGATTCTCTAACTGTGCTGTAATTTCTACTGATTTGATGGCCAGTCTTTCTCCTTAGACTGAAAGCTCCTTCAGGTAGACATAGAATCAGTCTAAAATCTCACCTTATAAAATACACCAAGGTAAAACTGCTCAGTC
>PVJX010013085.1:0-48416 GCA_004027295.1 Dolichotis patagonum | reverse complement strand
ACCTGATGGTCTGTATTGAGAAGTCTGCCGTGATTTTGATGGGTTTTCCTTTATAGGTGATCTGTTTCTTTTCTCTGATGGCTTTTAATATTCTGTTCTTATATTGAATTTCTGGGATCTTGATTATTATGTGTCTGGGTGTAGCTCTGTTTTGGTTGTAGGTGGCTGGAGTTCTGTATGCTTCATACTTCTCCATATCATTTCTTTTTTCTATGCTTGGGAAATTTTCTTCAATAATTGCTGTGAATAGCCTTTGTAATTCCTCTGGTTTGATTCCTGATTCTTCATTCACATACTTTATTCTTAAGTTATAGATCCTCTTGTCATCTTCCAGTCTTTGTAACTTTATTGCCTGCTCCCTTGTAATTTTTAAGAGATCTTCCCTTTCATGACCCCACATTGCAAGCCTGTGTTCAATTTTTGATAGTCTATCTTTGGTTTCTTTCAAGCAGTTTTGCCAGCTTTCTATGGAGTCTTTAGTTTCCTGATAATCTCTTTGAATCTGCTTCATGAATTCTAGGTTTTTTCTGAATTCTTCATTAAATTTTTCTCTCCATTTGTGTTCCTCCATTCTGTCTGTGTCTTCTTGAGAGGTGCCCAGCCCTTCTTTTCTTAATCTACTTATCTCGTGTTTAATTTGAATTAATATTTCAGTTTTGGTCCCGCTTACGAGGTCCTGAAGATATCTCTTTATGTCTGCTAACGCTGTGTTTGATGTTGCATTTTTGCTGCCCTCAGTCTCTTTTGTATTTACCTCTCCTGGATCAATGTTCTCAGGGTTGGGGGCTGGGAGTGTTTTCTTATTTCTCCCTTTCGTCATGTTTTTGGTTCCTTCCATACAAGTGTACAGTGCAATTCCCAGACCATTTTCTTGTTGTTTAAGGCTCCTCTAGAAGGCGCAGGCTAGGAGCTTTCGCCCTCTTCAATAGGTTATCAGAGATTAGAGTTCACCCACGGGCAGTGTGCACTAGCTCCTCCCTTCTGGGCCAGTCAACCTTTGCAGGCCTTCACTGCAGCAGTGTGCACCGATCTCAGGGAAGTAACTGGGTCCCTGCCAGGGGTGCGGCCTAGTCCAAGCAGATTCCACCAATCCGCTCGGCGAGGGAAGTAACCAGCTGAAGCCACTTCCTTATGGAGTTAGGGCTGTCCTGCCCAAATCCAACATGTTGTCCAGTTGGTTTCCCCTTTCCCGTGGGAGGGTCCCATTCCCATCACTCACCACGTCCCCGAGAACTGCTGGACTCCCCGACCTCCGACTTCAGTGCAGCTGCGGTGGGAATTCACGGTGCCTCTGGGTGGGTCGTGTGCAGAGCCGGTCCCGGTGAGCTGCACACAGGGCTGTTCAGCTCCACACTCCGGTGGCTCAAGCCAGTCACTTCAGCGCGGATCATTTGTTCAGGTCGGGTAGAATTCAGGCATCTCGAGGAGGGTGCCGTGCCCTCTGATCTTATCTTCATTAATAGTAGCCCCAGGACCTCATATTCAAGCAGGTTTTTACAGTTTAGTTTCTTTCTGGGTTGTGAGAGTCTATCTCTCTCTGTTTGGGTCTCTCCAGGGTGTTTTATTCTGGCATTTGAGCTGTCTCTCTCAGAGAGGGTCTCTCTCCTGCTACCTACCAGTCCGCCATCTTGTCTCATCTCAGTCTTGTTTTTCTCTACCACAACTGCTTTAAAGGCAAAGCAAATATGTCACAAAAATCTGAGAAACAGCAAAATGTATAAAGCAAGAACACTGGATTTAAATGCATTTATAATTTAAAAATGGAAAGTGACTTTGATTATGAATAATAATCTTTGAAATAAATTTTTCTCTGCTTTATTTTTATCAGCATATGCTTGTAGTATGTAATGATTGCATTCATTGTGGACCTTCAAATAACTTTTAGTAAAAAAAGAATCAACATTGGGCACAAACAAATTTATTAATAAAAATGTTCATTTTGACCTAATTAGTTTTGGACATGCTCATTCTCCTTAGCACCAAAGGCATATTTTAAAATTCATGACAACATTGCGAAGCCATTGGGACAACTAAGATTGCCCAAAAATAATTTTGAAATTAAAAATTTTAAAGATAAAAAGCAGTTCAGCACAGTGGTGGAGTGTGTGCTTAGTATGTGAGAGACCCTAGGACACGGCTTCCTCCCAGACCCTTCCACAAGGGCCCAGATCCTCAGCACACACACAAAAAAGATTGATCATTACATTTTAAATGGAGAAAAAACACCCCCAGTCCTGAGATGTAGCTAAAATAAAGTGAATGACAACCTATTCATTTAAAAAAAAAAAACCTAATTCATGAGATATTAACCAAAAAGGAAGGGAAAACCAGTGACTAATTCTGACCAGTTTGTCCCTTTAACCATTATTCCATCTGCCAGTTTGCCAGGCAGTTGAAACGTGCAGGCCTGTGGCCTGCGCACATTTCCCATTCCTCAGCTGTGTTGATCTGGCTCTGCTTGTAAGCCACTGCTGCTGTCCAGTTTCGGGTTCTGGATTTTCTGTCAAGTTTCCTATACTTTAAGATTTGTCCTGATCTTTCTTTGGGAACTCATTTCAGTGTGGCCACATAGCCCCACTTGAGGAGGGCAAGCTCTTTACAGAACCATGCCAGCTGTCAAGGCTTGTGTCTCAATACACTGCTGAAGCCTCATGTGCTCACAGGTGGGCTTTTCAGAGCTGGCTGGATCTGGGGTGTGTGGTACTGGGGTTAAGGGGAGTATAGTATATTAGTCTACCAACTGGAATTAGCATAGTTCTGGGTGGCACCACTCAGAAAGTTGGTAGCCAATATGGGATAAAAGGGAAAGGTAGGCTGGCTGCTTGCTGCTACCGCTCACTGCTTTGCTGTCTCTTGCCTGCTTTGCCATGGACTGTTTCTCTTCTGTGATGCCTTTCTACCATACTGCCCTGCCTTGGAAAAAGCCAACTATGGAGTGAAACTTCTATAAACTATGAGCTGAAATTTTAAACCTTTTCTCCTTTAAATTTGGGTATCTGTTATTTTGTCTCTGCAACAAGAAAAGTTAGATACCAGCTGATACTTTAAGGAATGAGACAATTAGGAAATGGCCATTTTATTACTATCAATGAAATAATTAACTCAGACCAGGATTGTAGCTTGACCTGTAGGATTTTCTTTCCAGTGATGTTAAGCCTGCCTCTAACCAACCTACCCTTAATTCTGGTTTATGGAAAAAACAAAGGAACCATGCTTGTGGCCCATGCTTGTAATCCTAGCACTCTGGAGGTTGAGGCAGGAGGATCACAAGATTGAGCCCAGCCTGGGCAAGTTAGTGATTTAGTGAGACTCTGTTCCAAAAAATAAAAAAGGCTGGGGATGTAGCTCAATTCAAACGCCATGGGTTCAACCCTTAGTACCCCCTCCCACACACAAGTCAAAATTAAGCAAACAACCACTGATGCCATGAGGAAAGAGTGAGACACATAAAGACAAAAGGTGGGATATTACCAAAATACAATGATGTCTTCAACAAAGTCAACATCCTGGGAGAAAAATAAGAAGAAAACGTGCAATGAAAGGAGTTGTTCTAAGGCTGAGGATGTAGCTCAGCAATACAGTGCCTGCCTGGCAAATTTGAGGCCTTGGGTTTGATTCCTATAACCAACCAACCACCAACCAAGGAATTGTTCCAGACTAAAAATGATCCAGGAGACAAAACCAAATACCAGATGAGGTCTTTGGACTCTAGCTCAGACACCATGAAAGACATTTTTGGAACCAGCAGAGATTTGAATACAGACTGATTTAAAGAGAATATAAGGGGCCAGGAGTTTAGCTCAGTGGCACAAGGGCCTGGTAAGCACAAGGTTGTGAGTTCAATCCCAGTACAAAAAGAAGTATGCAAAGATAATATTAGGGAGTTAGTGTTGATTTTATGAGATGGGGTAATGGTATGGTGGGAACTATCCTTATTTTTTGTCACTACTTGCTGAAGCATTACTGTCAGGATGTTTGCAATTTACTTTGAAATGGTTTAACTAAGTTTGTTTTCTTATCCTAGTTTTTCAGTCTATTTCAAACATATGTTCAAAAAATTTAAACACTGTATTCCAGTGCAATTGAAAACTTTTAAATTTCTTAATAGTCTGGTTGCAAATAGCAAAAATGTAGAGACTGCAACTGACTTAGAAAAAAAAGGGCTATGCTATAAAATGCTGACTTTTATGGTCCTCACAGCAACAGTAACCAGAGGGAGATGTGAGTGGGGTCTGGGTGTGAAAGGGCATGGTTTTGCCACAGTGCAGGAGGTCCTCCACGCAGGTGGCCCACTAGTTCCTTCATGGGAGCCATTGGCTAGATTTACGTGTATGGTTGGGTTTATGAAATTCATTCAACACTTTGACATCTGCACAAGAAATACATGTGTAAAGGTGAGTGTGACCTTAGAAAATCTTTAAAAGCAAAAGAGAATAACAAAGAAACTACCAGTCCTGTATAATCCATGTGGAATCTACCAATTTGTCTCCTCCTCAACCTCCTGATTTTACTGTCTTCTCCCTGGGGCTGACTTTGAACATTGGTTGCCCTTAAATTCAGAAGCTATGATTCTTGACCTTGGCTGCTAAGAAAGGCTTGTGTGACTTTGAACAGGTTACTTGCTTCCTGGGATATTAGATTTCTCAGCGGCAAATAGAGTGACAAAAGTCTATCTCCTAGGCATTGTTTTTTTAGATGAAATTCACATAATGTAAATTAACCATTTAAAGCAAACACTTCAATAGCATTTAGTACATCCACAGTATTGTGCAGTCATCATCACCATCCATGTGTGAAACTTCCCAAACCAAAACTCTGAAGCCACCGAAAACAATTTCTCTCATCTTACCTTCTGGAAACCACCTTTCTATTTTTGGTTCCATAGATTTATCTGTTCTGGATATTTCACATAAATGGAACCATATACACTTGTAGTCCCAGACTGGGTGGTTGAGGCAGAAAGACTGTAAGTTTGAGCTTAGTCTAGGCAACTGAGTGACTTGGTAACACACTATTTCAAAATTAAAAATTAACAGGCTAGAGATTTAGCCCAGTGGCTCAAGCGCTTGCCTGGTAAGCACAAGGTTGTGAGATCAATCCTTCATACCAAAATAAATAAATAAATAGATAAATAAATAGATAAATAAATAGATAAATAAAATAAAATAAAAAGGGCTGGGGATGCATTTCAGTGCAAGGGTCCTGGGTTTGATTCTAAGTACTTTGAAACAACCCCACAAAAACAAAACAAAATAAAAAGCCACACACAAAACAATCTCTCCAAATAACAGCAACAAGCAACAAATAACAAGTGGCATTTTGTGTCTGGTTTCTGTCAGTTAAAAATATATTTTCAAAGGTGTATCCATAGGGTAGCATGAATAGGTACTTTATTTTTTTTTATTGCTCTATCATAGTGGCACAAGCACTTGCCTGGCAATCATGACATTGCCTGTTTCATCCATGGTACTAAAATAATAATAATAATAATACTCTTCTGGCAAGCACAAGGTTGTGAGTTCGATCCCTGATACCTAAATAATAACAATCATAATAATAATAATACTCCTTTTATCCTCAATTTCATTTCATGATGTTTCAGTGACCCTTAGACAGCTGTGTTCTGAAAATATTAAATGTAAAATTTTAGAAACAAGTTATAAAATTTAAACAACTTTTATTACTGCATATTGTTATAGTTGTTCTATTTGACTGGTTATAGCTGTCAATCTCTGACTGTGGCTAGCTTACAAATTAAACTTTATTGTAAGTTTGTACATAGCACAGTATAGCTGAAGTCTAGTACCAGCCACGGCTTTGGGATCCTTGGGGTCTTTGGAATGCATCCCTGATGGATGAGGGAGGATTATAATACCACAATGTGATTATCCATTCACTTAGATGGTTTCCGTCCTTTGACTATTGGGAATAATACTGCCATCAACATGTGTGTACAAGTATTTGAGTCTTGCTTTTAATTCTTTTGGGTATTTACTTAGGAATGAAATTGCTAGGTCATATGTTAACTCCATGTTTAAGTGTATGAAGAGCTGCTCAACTATTTCCTATAGCATCTGAATCATTTTACATTATCACTAGTAAAATTTGAAGGTTGCAGCTTCTCCATGTTCTCACCAACATTTATTATTCATTTTTTAGGATGTAGCCATACTAGTGGGTATAAAGTAGTATCTTATTATAATTTCTGTTTGTATTTCCCTAATGATACTGATGTTTATTTAACATCTTTTCACATGCTTTTTGACCATTTGTATATTGTCTTAGTTACTGTCTTGTTGCTGGGACAAAATATCCAAAACTCATGAGTTGAAGAAGGGAAGTTTATTTTGACTAACAGTTTGTAGATGCTGGCTCCAAGGCAGTCACAACAGAGTGTGGCAGAAGAGAAAATTCTATGGCAGGGTAGGCAGGAAGCGAAGCAGAACAAGAGAGGAAGAGGGATCTCTCTCTATTTCTATCATCTCTCTCTCTGTCTCTCTCTCTCTCTGTCTCTCTCTCTCTCTGTCTCTCTGTCTCTGTCTCTGTCTCTGTCTCTCTCTCTCCAGGCCACAGCCACAGTGACCTACCTCTTCCCTCCAGTATTCATCTACCAACATCACATCCAGATAGAAATCCATCAGTGGACCAATCCAGTATCATACACTCATAATCCAGTCACCTCCCCAGGCCCCAACTATGACCACATGGGGACATTTTAGATATAAACCATAACATGTACCTTCTGTATAAAGATATCTATAGAAGTCCTTTGTCCATTTTAAAATTAGATTTTTTTTTTGGTTACTGAGTTGTAGTTATTTACATATTCTGGATATCGATCCCTTACCAAATGTATGATTTGCAAATATTTTATTCCATTTTGGGTGTTGTCTTTTTACTTTTGATAGTGTCTTTTGATGCATATAAGATTTAATTGTGATGAAGTTGATTTTAGATAATTTTATTTTGTGGCCTGCAGTTTTCTCTTAGTGGAACATTTAAGAAAACATTGTGAAATTCAAGGTCATGAAGATTTTCTACTGTATTTACTTCTAACAGTTTTATGGTTTCAACTTTTAAATATATGTCTTTGATCCATTTGGTATATGGTATTAGGTAAGGATCCAATTTAATTCATTTGTATGTGAATTTCCTTTTTCCAGCATTGTTTGTTGAAAGTAGTGTCCTTTCTCCATTGGCATCCAGAAAATATTTTTTTCTGGGCTTTTTACTCTATTCCACTGATTGATATGTTATCTTTATGCCAGTACCATAACTCTTAATTTCTGTAGTTATTGTTAAATTGTGGAATCTTTAAAATTGAATTCTCTAACTTTCTTCTTCATTTTCAAAATTATTTTGACTATTTGAGCACGGTTCCTTAAATTTTCAAATAAATTTTTGTCACTGCTAAAATGTCATTGCGATTTTGATAGGGATAGCATTGAACCTGTAAATTGTGTTGGGTAGTATTGTCATCTTAACAACATTAAGTGTTCAAATTCCTGTATACGAGATGTCTTTCTACTTATTTAGGCCATCTTTGTCCCATCAGGAATGTTTCACAGTTTTCAGTGTACATGTCTCTCACTTCCATAATTAGAATTATTTCTGAGTATCTTATTGTTTTAATTACTATTATAAATGGAATTGCTTTATTAATATTCTTTTTTATTGTTTGTTGTTGTACATCAAATATAACTGTTTTGTGTTTATTTTATATCCTACAACTTTATTGAATTTATTTATTAGCTTTAGCAGAGAGGTGTGTGTGTGTGTGTGTGTGTGTATGTGTATGATCTTTGTGGTTTTCTCTATGTAAGATCTTGTTATCTGTGAGTAGGAATAATTTTATTTCTTTCCTTTCATTTGATATGCCCTATAATTACCTTTCTTGCCTTATTGTTCTAGATAGAACTTACAGTATTGTATTTCACAGAAGTGATGAAAGTGGATATCCTTGTTTTGTGTCTGTTCTAGGAGCAAAAGCTTTCATTCTTCAATCCCTGAATGTGTTATGTTATAGTTTATGTCTAGATGTCCCCTCAAAGCCTCATGTAGTCATAGGTGGGCTTCTTCAGAGGTGGCTGGAACTGGGGTGTGTGATGCTGGGATCAAGAATGTGTGATTCCTAAAGTGGTTCACTGATTGGTTTGTCATAGTTCTGGGCAGGATTAAGGATGCCCCGCTGTTATGGTTTGTGTCTAGATGTTCCCCCAAAACTTCACGCAATCTTAGATAGGGCAGGCTTTTCACAGGTGGCTAAATCTGGAGTGTATGATATTGGGATTAATGGTGTGTGATTAGTATATCAGTTCACTGATTGTTTTGCCATAGTTCTGGCTAAGATTAAGGGTGTGAGTACCACCCTCATCCTAGGGCAGGTGATCTGCATATAATATAAGGGACAGAAAGAGTATTGTCTCATTCTCTTGTTTTTCTATCTTCTGAGCACCATTAATGTTTCTTCTCTGTGATATTCCTCTACTGTGCTGCCCTTCTTTGGAGACAGTTGCCTGTGGACTGAAGCTTCTGAAAACTGTGAGCCAAATAAACCTTTCCTCCCTTAACTTTGGGCATTAGGTATTTTGTCTCAACCATGAGAAAAATCACTAAAACACCCACATAAGGTGTGAGCATTATCCACCCTAAAGTATGTAGGCTGGATAAGATATAAGGAATAGAAAGAAGGTGTCTAGGATGCTTGCTGCCAACCTGCCATCCTGCCACCTGTCTTCAGCTTGCTGTACTTTGCAATGGCCCATTTCTCCTCTGTGATGCCCCTCTGCCATACAACCCTGCCTTGGAGGCAGCCAACTATAACTGAAACATTTACAAAATTTAAGATAAATAAACCTTTTCTCCCTTTTCTTTGGGTGTTGAATATTTTGTCTCAGCAAACAGAAACATAACTAAGATAGAATTTGGACACCAGAGAAGTGAGGTTGTTGCTGGATATTACCTTTCCATGTGGAGCAAGAGCCTTTGGAACTGGAGAGAGTTTGGAAAGGTTTACAGATGCTAAGATGGAGAACTGAAAAGTAGCCCTGTAATTTCTTAAGCTGAACTTGATGGGAGATTTTGGTCAGAGTTCAGAAGACCAGAATGCTGATGGAAATGCAGCTAGTAAAGATCAGGCTCAGGAAGTTTCTGCTGTACAGGATTGCATTGGCTGTTGGACTCCAGATGTGGTGTCTTATACTTTGCCAGAAAATTTGTCTGCAGTTTGCTCATGTCCAGAGACTTTGCCTTAGACTGAGATTAAAGGCAGTGGACTAATTAATCTCACAGAAGAAATTTCAAGACAGTCTAATGTTGAGATGGTGGCATGGCTACTGTTGGGGACATAGCCAGATCTATGTTGAGAATCAAGAGCAAAGCCCATCAGAATTAGTTAAAATGTGTGAGTTTGGTGGAAGGAAGCTCAAAGCCAATTCTTTCACCTTTGCAACCTTGAGGATGCAAAAGCTGGAATCCTGCAGTTTCTTGTGATGTTCTCAGGCCATCTTTTCCATTGTCCTGCTTTTATGTGTTTTTTTCTCAGCAACCAACTTTGCTGTATCTTTGCTGTTCATAGCTTTACTGAAGTTTCCTTTCTAACCATACTCACACCATTTTAGCTCATTCTGATGGACTTTGCTCTTGATTGTCCCTTTGCTCTTGATTGCTGCTGCTTGTCACTTGTCCTTGCTTGTTGTTTCCTACTTGCAGTTTCCTACTTGCAGTCTTCTATCTGCCCTAATCTGCCATGGACTATTTTTTCTCTGTGATGCCTCTCTGCCATGCCACCCTACTTGGAGGTAGCCAGCTATGAACTGAAACCTCAACAAACAGTAAGCTAAATAAATATCCTCCTTTAATTTTGAGTGTTGGGTATTTTGTCACAGCAACAAGAAATGTAACTAAGACATGATGTTAGCTGTGAGTTGTTCATATATGGCCTCATTGCCAATTTCCTTTGAGGAAATTCTGTCTTATTCTTTGCTGAGTATGTTAGTCATGAAAAGGCATTGAATTTTGCAAGTGTATCTTCTGCATGAATTGAGATGATAAGTAGGTTTTTCTGCTCATTTTATTGATATGGTATATTACATTGATAGATTTTCTAGTGTTGAACCATCCTTGCATTTTAGGGTAAATCTCTTTTGATCATGCTGTATGGGTCTTTTGGTGCTGACTTCAGTCTTTTAGTAATTTTTTGAGGATTTTGCATCTATATTCAAAATAGATATTGGACCAAAGAAGTTTTATATTGTCTTTGCCTAATCTTGGTATTAGAGTAATGCTGGCCTCACAGAATGACATAGGAAGTGTTTTTTCTGCTTCAGTTCTTGCAAGAAATTTAAGAATAGGTTTTAATTCTTTAAATGTTTGGCAGAATTCACTACTGAAGATATCTGGTTCTGGACTTTTCTTTGTTGGGAATTTTTTATTGTTAATTTGACCTTTTACTTTTTATAGGTCTATTCAGATTTTGTTTCTTTGTGGTTAGTGTTGGTAGTTTGTGTGTTTGTAGGATTTGTCTACTTTTACCTAGGTTATCCAGTTTGCTGGCACAGTATTTTATTATAATCTTTTTTATTTCTGTAAAATGGACACTAATGTCCCCACATTGATTTCCGATTTAGTTATTTGGTTTTTTTCTTTTTTCTTAGCATAGGTAAAAGATAATCAATTTTGTTGATTTTTTTTCAAAGAATCAAATTTTTGTTTTATGTTTTTCTCTGTTGTTTTCCTATTGCCTCTCTAATATGTGTGTGTTCTATTTTTTAATC
Source organism: Dolichotis patagonum (assembly GCA_004027295.1). Lineage (NCBI taxonomy): Eukaryota > Metazoa > Chordata > Mammalia > Rodentia > Caviidae > Dolichotis > Dolichotis patagonum. The sequence goes on along the minus strand of PVJX010013085.1, from coordinate 37,641 downwards.
TAATTTTTATTACTTTGTTTTGCCTCCAGAATCATGAGTAATAATTTCTTTTCTTCATAAAATACCCTGTCTGTGGTATTCTATTATAGTAGCAGAAAATAGACTGAGTCAGGGCCTTACAGGGTCTTACCTTGGTTCATGAACTTAATTCTTACCATGATTCTGGTCAGGAAATTCATTCCACAATTGCAATTGTGGTTACCACTGTATCTCCAGACATACTCAGGAGAACATAACTCAGTTCATAGTAGACTGGATAATTTCAAATATTCAAATTTGTGATTTTTTCATAAGTCTACTGGTGAATCTCTCTAGCAAAATTTTCATTTATGCTATTTTACCTTCCTATATAGAATTTCTAATTGTCTCCTTTTTTAATTTCTATCTCCTATTATATTCTTTACTTGCTCATACCTTACTTTTTGGTTACCTTTTGTTATTTGCCATGACCTCTTTGAGTTCATTAAGCATATTTAAGATAATTGACATAAAATATCAGTAAGACCAGTATATGAGCTTCTTCAGGGGTACTTTCTAACAATATTTTTTTCCTTTGTCCTGTGAAAGAGATATATTTCCCTTTTTCTTTGTATGTCTCATAATTTTTTAATAGACAATTTTAATGTTATAGTGTGGTAAATCTGGAAATCAGATTTCCCCCCCTTCTTAGCAGTATCCTATTGATTGTGGTTGTCTTCAGTCATCCATGACTTCTTTCATTTTCATTTCTTCAAAGACTCTATTCCTTGTTGTGTGTGGCCACTAAAGTCTCTGTTCCATTATCTCAGTGGTGCCGACAAATATTGGGAGCCAAAACGTGGAAAATTACACTGCCAGTCCTTTCAGATTGGCTCAGACCCTGGGTCCTCCTTCACTACTCAGCCAAGTCACACACAACTCCGCCTTTGTCTTTGCTTCCTGATTATGTGGTTCCCAAGAACCTATCAGATCTTTTCTGATCATGTCTTTCATCCTGTGTATGTGCATTTTACTCCTGATAGTTTGATACTATATCTGTGGTAATCCTCCAAAGCTCTTTTTGCCTACAGCATCTTTCTTCTTAGTGTGCTAGTTTCTAGACTTTTGGTTATCTCTTCTCCCTGCCTTGTCTGTCTCTTTCTCCGGGTGGCTAGAGGTAGTGAATTTTTGGGGGGTTTTGTTGTGTAGTTCAGGCTGGTCTTGAACTCATTTTGTAACCCAGGCTGGCCTCAAATTCACAGCAATGCTCCTGCCTCAGCCTTCTGAGTGCTGGTATTATGAGTATGTGCCACTATATCTGGCCCAAATATTTTTAAATGTGTTCTATGGATGCACACAGAAAGCCATTCCAGTCTCAAGGGCATGGTATGAAGCTCAACCTCTATGCTGGTTCCTCAGGGAATGCAAGATTTATAAAAATGTACCCCACTCTTTTTTCAGAACAATGTCTACATCACTGTCCATGTCCAGCAAGGCATACCAAGAATGTGCACTTCCATCCACTTGGCTACTGCTGAGCTAGGTAATGGGATATGATAGGTGGATAACAAAAATACCACAGGCTTCTTACTGAATTTAACACCTTATTTCTTCACTGAGCATGCCACTAGTTGTTGCCAGTTTTTATTTGATTCCAGAGTTCCAAAAGCATTGCTTCTATTACTTATTTGCTACTTTAATGGTTGCTTCTATGGAGGGGTCAATCTTTTTTTTTAAATTTTTTAAAATTTTATTTTAAAAGGGAGTAAAATTAAACACAACAAAACAGAACAGAATGGGACATAAGAAAGCATAAATTTCAAAGCTAGACAACCAGAGATCTTCACTGCCTGTCATATTGTCTCTTGTTTTCTTCCAAATTGTTGTCCTTATCTTTGCATATGGAGAGCTCATACTAAATAATATAGCCAATCTTTTCACAAGATGTGTAGTTCACTGGCTCCCACTTGCTAAGCAGGGGGGAGGGGGAGGGGGTACATGGCATGGGGGAAAGGACGACATGAGATGTCTGATTCTCAGCCCACACGCAGGCAGGATCACAGTTGCCCCCCAGAGATGGGAAGAATTCCTTGTTCTCCCGGCACCCTGAGTCAACCACACAGTGCAGGTCCTGACGTGCCAGGGTCTTTCTCCTTCGGTCTGCCGAAAGTCGGCCACACCCTCAGCTGCCCCTCAGAGAGGGGAGGAGTTCCTTGTTCTCCTGGCACCCCAAGTCAACAGCACGGTGCAAGTCTCGATGTGCCAGGGTCTCTCTTCTTCAGGCCGCCGAAAGTCTGCCACACTCTCAGCCACCCCCCAGAGAGGGGAAGAGCTCCTTATTCTCCCAGCACCCCGAGTCAACCACATGGTGCAGGTCCCGAGGCGCCAGGGTCTCTCCCCTGCAGGCCCCCTGAAGTCCACCATACTCACCTGCTATTTCTTTCTGATGAATTGACCATTCCATTTCCAAAGTTCTGAAATGGCCAACAGACCATGGAAAGAATTCTCTTTAGGCTCATTTTTGAAACCAGCAGCTACAGCGATCTGCTGGCCTTGCTTCAGGGCCACGAGGGGTAAATCTTAAAGGTTTCTTAATACAACTGTACCTTGGTACTCAAATGCTTTGAAATTTATTGAATTTGATGCTTGATACATTTTAACATGACAATTTTGTTCAGGTACTCATCATTTATTTGGTACTAAAAATGCACAATAGAACATACTGGTGTTTATTGGCTTGTGACTCACTATCTTTCCAGCCAAAACAATTTGTTTGGCATTTGTAATTTTTTGGTACGTGTGCCTCCTGGAACTAATCAACAAAGAGTACCAAGGTATCACTGTATTACTACATTTCTGTGACATCACTCTATGGATCTCAGATTTTTTTTTTAACTTTTTGGTTATGGAAAAGTAAATATCTGCATGATTAGGGAGGGTATTTTAATGAACTCTCATGAATCATCAACCTGTCACAAAAACTATCCACTCAATCATTGTCAAGGACTTACTAAGAGCTGTATGCAGCGTGTTTCGTGCATTATTTTGTCTCATTTTCATAAGAGTTCTAAAAGATAGGTATCAATATTCCCATCTGCAGGTGAGAAAACAGAAATTGAGTTTTATAATTTTCCTAAGGTCACATGTAAGCTCTGGAACCAGGACCTGAACTTGTGTCTACCTGAGATCAGACTCATAACTAAAGATGGCAAACAGACCAATCCTCTTTCCTCAGATTCATTTGACACTGACAGAAATTTGATTATAGTAGATATCATTAAATTTCATTTAAATTTACTTCTCATTATCCACTTAGAGAGGATTATGGTGATCCTGTAACTCTTTGAGGGTAGATGAGGGATCCTGTGGCACATTCTGACCAATCCGATGTTTCATTGCTGAGTTTAAGCATTTAATTGTTAGTGCTTTTCTCTATAGCTCTCTGCCTGCTGCCAAATACTCTGGAAACTTGTCCTGAGATCCTGGTTATGGGTGATAGTTTGGGAACTTCTGTGGCCTTAGGTCTTTAGTGAAAACTACTTCAGTGAAGCATAGCCCTTTGCCAACCTTCACTATCTGTTTAAGAAACAAACATTTGTTGTGACAAAGTGCAGGGATTTTAGTCTTTTTTCTCACTGCAGCATGACCTAGCCTATCCTGACAAGTAACTCAGTGTTATAGATAAGGAATCTGAGCCTACTGTCATGTAACAAATTTAGTTTAGAAATAGGATGGAATCCACATCTTTAATCTCCTGTTGTACATTCTTTCCTATGAGCTGTTGACAGAATACATAGCTTTTGGCAAGGGGCTTTTGACACTTCCAAGAGTCTTGATGTGATACCCAAAGGAATCTTTTTTTTAGATTTTTTGTTCCTTAATCCCTGTGCTTAAAAGCTCTCTTTTAGGTCACTTTTAGAAAAAACAAAACTGGGGATTGAATTCAGGCCTTCAAGGATGCTAGGCAAGCACTCCACCATTGAACAACAGCCCCATTCCTTTTTAAAAATATTATTTTGAGGGGCTGGGGATTTAGCTCAGCGGCATAAGTGCCTGCCTTGCAAGCATGTGGTCGTGCGTTCAATCCCAGGTACTAATTTAAAAAAAAATATATATATATATACATATTATTTTGAGACAGTCTCCCTAAAGTGGGTAGGCTACCCTTGAATTTATTATTCTTCTGCCTCAGCCTCCCTGGTAGCTAGGATTGTAGGCATGTACTGCCACCCCCAGCTAGGCCACATTTTCAAAGCATCATTTCCTATTTTAGTACCAATATAATGTATTTATTGTGAAGATGAGCTGGTGGTATGTGGGTGAATACTGCTTTAGTCTAAGAGAGATCTCCCTGATCTTTGCCCCTGTTCTAGGAAAAGATTTATAGCTGGGCGCAGTGGCACATGCCTATCATCCCAGCCCTGGGAAGGTTGAGGCAAGAGATCATTGCTAGCTCAAAACCAGCCCAGACTACACAGTGAGCTCAAGGAGCTGCATAATGAGACCCTGTCTCAAAAAAAAAAAAAAAAAAAAGATTTGCCATTTTTTATGACAAGAAAAAATGAATGATCTGGTGGTTCTGTGTATGTTTTAGATCATGGAGACCCAACTTAACTTGATTTCCAATAATGAGTCACTTAAGGTATGTCATTCTCTTTAAGCTTGAATTTCTTAGTTTTAAAATGAGACCAATAAGAAAGAAGATGAATTAAATGAATTAAACTGGGTAATAGCACTTAGCACATGATTAAACATAGTAAGCCACAGTAAAAGTTACTACTACTAAGAAAAACTAGAGGTTTTAGTGGCAAGATTTTTGTCTAAGAGGTGACAAGAAGGCTTAAGAACAGCAGAATGTTCAACATATGCAAATAAATACATAAATAAATATATAAACAGAAGCAAAGACAAAAATCACATGATCATCTCAACAGATAAAAACTCTTTGACAAATGCCAATACTCACTCATGGTTAAAAAAAAAACCCTGAAGAAAATAGGTATAGAAGGGCATTATCTCAATTTGATAAAAGTCATTTATGATAAACCTACGGCAGCATTGTGTTAAATGGGGAAACCTGAAGATTTTTCTTCTAAAATCAGGAACAAGACAAGGATGTCCATATCACCACTCCTATTCAATATGGTAATCAAAACATTAACCATAGCAATTAGACAAAAGGAAGAAATACAAGAGATATAGATAGGAAAGAAGAGGTCAAATTTTTATTTGTAGACCACATGGTCCTCTACATAGAAGATGGAAAGATTTCCACCAAAAAAGCTCTAGATTAATAACTAGATTTGGTAGTATAGCAGGATACAAAAACATCACACAAAAATCAAAGCATTCCTGTAAATCCATAATAAACTCATAGAAAATTTAGGGAAACAATAGCATTTACAATAACATCAAGAAAAATTGACTATTGTACTTAGGAATTAACAACCAAGGAAGTGAAAGAGCTCTACAATGAAAACTACACTACTTTGAAAAAAGAAGATTGTGGAAGACATCAAAAAATGGAAAGATATATCCTGTTTCTGGATAGGCAGAACCAATATTGTCTGCATTTCCCGAACTGATAGAGTAAGTGGCCAACTTACAAATGACTTCTGTTTGTAAGTCCAACAAAGTGAGGCTTATACACATTTAACACAAATATACAATGTAAACATAAAAAACCAAAACACACATACTGTAAATAAATCATTTTTACTTGTACAGTACCAGTATCATCAAACTGTATGGTAAGCACTCAGCAGCACAACTATGACAATGTCTACCAGACACTTGAGCTATTTCTGCTATTTGTTTGTATCTACGAATGTTCATAATGTGTGGTCTTTTCCTGTCTGTGAAATTTCACAACTCAAATGTTCATAAGTCAAGGACTTACTATATACAGATTTAATGTAATACCAATCAAAGTTCCAGTAGTATTCCTCATAGAACTAGAGAAAACAATACTAAAATTCATATGGAACTGAAAAAGAACTAGAATAGCAAAAACAATCCTGGGCAAGAGCAAAGCAGGAGGCATCACAATCCTGGATTTGAAGTTATATTACAAAATTACAGTGATAAAAACAGTATGGTACTGGTGCAAAAACAGACATGTGTATCGATAGAACAGAATACAAACAACCCCAGGTATGTTTGGCTGTCTGATCTTTGACAAGGGGGCCAAAAATATATGCTGGAAAAAATAGTAGTCTCTTTAACAAATGATGCTGGGAAAACTGGCTAACCACATGCAGTAGATTGAATCTAGACACATATCTTTCACCATGTAGTAAAGTAAAACCAAAATGGATCAAAGATCTAAATGTTAAAACAGATGCACTTAATCTGCTAGAAGATACAATAGGTAAAACTCTTGAAGATAGAGGCATAGGCGAGGACTTTCTAAACAGAATTCTAATTGCACTAGATACAACATGAAGAATCAATCAATGACATTACATCAAATTAAAAACCTTTTGCTTAGCAAAGGAAACAACTAACAGAGTGAAGAAATAACCTACAGAATGGGAAAAAACCTGCTACCTATTCCTTGGACAGAGGCTTAATGAACTAAAAAAATCCAAAAAACTAGACTTACCAAAAGACCCAATCAAAAAATGGGCAACTGAAATGAAGACTTTTCTCAGAAGAAGTACAAATGGTTAATAAATGCATAAAAACAATGTTCTCTGGCCATTTGAGAAATATAAATTAAAACAACACTGAGATTCTGTCTTACTCCAGAATGAATGACTATCATCAAAAGATCAAATAATAGCAAATGCAGGAAAGGGTGCAGGGTGGGGAGGAAACATCATGTCACTGTGTAAGTGTGCAACACTGTGGAAAATGGTATGGAGATTCCTTAAAAAAACTAAAAATAAGGGTTGGGGATTTAGCTCAGCAGCATAAGTGCCTGCCTTGCAAGCACATTGTCGTGAGTTTGATCCCCGGTACCGATGGGAAAGAAAAACTAAAACTAAAACTAAAAATTCCATTTGACCTAGGTATTCCTCTTCTAGGTATCTTCCCCAAAGAGTTAAAGACATCATATTACAGTGATACATACATACCCTTGTCTGAAGCAGCACAATTCATAATAGCTAAATATTGGAAGCAACATATATATCCATCAACAGATGATTGGATAAAGAAAACATGGTATTTATACACAATGGAGTACTAGTTTGCTATAAAGAAGGATAAACTTGAGTTATTTGTAGGAAAATAGATGCACTGTGAGACCATAGTGTTAAGCGAAGTAAATCAGGCACACAAACTTAAACATCACATGATTTATCTTCTATGAGAAACCCAGAATATAAATAAAAGATAGATAATAAGAAATATGGAGGTAGAACTTTTGGTAAAGGCGAAGGGATCAAGAGATGGAGGGAGGAGGTAGAAAAAGGAGGGGAAGGGAAAGTAAAAGAATCAAAATGTGTTATGCACCTGTACCAACACCCCATTAGGAATGTGATTATCATGTACTACTGGAAACATGTACTAATAAAAATATTGAAGGAAAAAAAGCATAGCAGAGTGTTCTCTGTTGAGCAGGCTGGTGGCCCTGCACAGGGGCACAGGGAGAGGGGATGAGGAAAGAGAAAGTAGGAAAATAGCTGCAACAGCGACAGTCTAAGTTGCTGTAGATCCAGCCTGTAAAGATAGTGGGTGAGGTAGGGAAGGACAATCACAGAGTACTGAGAGGAGAGAGCGCTGGCCAGAGGCCATGGTTGCATGACCCTTCTCAGAATGTCGTAAGTCACCTCATTTTGACTGATCTGCTCTCATCCTTCTGGGCCAGCTGGGCCAGGCCCTGTCTGAGTTCTATGTATTGATCTGTGGCTTCCAGATGTGCTGAGTGGGCTGGGATGGTGGTGGAGGCTGTTAATGAACAACTTCCTGTTCGTTACTTTCAATCTTGATCCTGCCTATGGCCATCTCCTCTCCTTCTGCACTCTCTAAGTACAGAAGAGAAGGTTGCTCTGCGATCATCCAAAATGCCAAGGGCAGAGGCTGGCAGCTGGGGCCATGCTGAGAGGAAGCTCTTCACATTTAAAGCTTCTGGCTTCCCATGCACTGGTCTTGGACACCTCTGGGGTCACTCTCCTGCTCCCTCAGAATCAAACCTGTGTGATCCCTTTTACCAAGTCAGCTGAAAACTTTCTAATCTCTTTGCAAAGTGTCAAGTATCTTCCAGCGCCTTGAAAGGTGATTTTCTAAAAGCAGATCAAACAGTTTTGACATTTGCTGTGGAGCCATTTAAAGTCCTACTCTGGGCCCACTGCTGGCTGCAGCGGTGCATCTGGCTGCAGATAAAGGTTGGAGCGGAGAGCCTTGTCACAGACACTAGGACCCCGCGTGTGGGAGCCGCATCCCGGAGCAAAATGTATCACGTTAACGTTAATCTGCTGCCTTGTCCTGGCCAACAGCTTATTCTTTCATGAAAGCCTGTCCACAACCCTCCAGTTGAATTCTGCACACACACATTTTTTTAATTTGCTGGAATTTACAAAAACATGTCAGTGACTCTGCTGCTTTTGGGGTTTTATGTTTAGCAAAATAATCCCATGGCATTGCCTTCAAAGGGATCTCAGCCTCAAGCTTTCCCTGGCTGTATTCCGGCTTTCCAAAGTGGGGCTGAACAGTTCTGGAGAGTCAGGGTAGAGGCTGACACATGGTGCAGTGAAGCTTATCAGCTGGGACCTGTCAGAACTGGGATCCCCAACACAGATGCCTGTGGGACTCAGGCAAGGGAAGTGAATGCACCAAATGGTCTGGATGGAAGCAGTAAGAGGTGTGGAAACTGAGGCAAACTAGAGACCACCTGGTGTACTGAAATGGAGCAGCTGGCCTAATAATTGCCACTATGTGGCAATGTGAGGTGCGCACCATCAGAGTTTCTTGACTTCCAAAAGAAGCAAGACATTTGGGATTTTTAAGGTGTGAAATTGAATATTTTAAATGTCGGCCCAAATTCTCTTAAAACACTCTGCAGGCCAAACCAAACTATCTGCTGGTTGAATCTGACCTACAGGGCTACCAGTCTGCAATCTCTTATCCAGAGAGCAGAGATAAGGAACAGGGAGGACAGGCTCACTTTTTTCTTTAATGTGAGAATGGCCACCAGTTTACCAGTTCAAAGGCCTTATTTTACAGATAGGGAAACTGAGGCCCATCACTCAGAAATCTCACTGATCTGTTTCCTCCACCTCTTACCTCCTTCACCTAAGGGGTACGACTAAAATGTCACTTGCCATGATGTGAAACAAAGTGTGACATCTTCCAAGCCTTGCATTTTAATAACAGAAATTTAAAAGCCCTGCAACTCAAAGAAATGCCACTTTTTAATTTTCTATTTCTTGCGTCATTGGGATTGAACCTGGTGCTTTTGCACAGAGCTATATACTTGACTCTTTTTTATTTTGATCAAAGGTCATGCTAAGTCACTAAATTGCCCAGGATAGGTTCAATTTAGAATTTTGTTTTTTTGGCACTGGGGACCAAACTCACGACCTCGCACTGCCAGGCAGGTACTTATGCTCCTGAGCTAAACCTTCGGCCCTAAAGAATTGTGGAAGTTTAAAGTTTGCTTTTTTTTTTTAACTCTTTTTTTTTTTTTTTCCTGGTACCGGGGATCAAATACACAGCCTTGAACTTGTCATCAGGCACTTATGCTGCTGACCTAAATCCCTGGTCCTGAGCTCAATTTAAACTTGCAATCCTCCTGCCTCAGCAAGAGGAAGGTGGTGCCTCTTTGGGCACGCAGCAGAACAAATCCAAGCTGCAAAGGTCCATTCAGAATCTGATCTGACCTTGACCAGAGCAAATGCTGTTTGCCACGAGGGGAAGGTGCATCCTCCCATCCCTGTCCTGCTGCTTTGGAGGCAGATGGCCAGTGAGCCCACTCCCCTGTCCAGGGCTCCCCCGTGTCCTCGTCTTGCCCCTGCATCTCCTCATGTGCACTCTGTCAGAGCCCCGACCACCAAATTAGCCCTTTGTGATTTTATTTGTCTTTTATTGGCTCAAGCTGGATGTTGGAGATGGAGCCAGATGTGAGGCCAGAGGAGCACTTGAAAGGCCAGGTAATTAATTGGCAGCATCTGCCTTCACCTTCTTATCTTGACAGGCAGACACACAGGGCGGTGACCTGGGAGCTGGGCAGCAGCTGCCTGCTCCACATAAAATGAGGTTAAGGCCAAAGGGGAGCTGCACTCGGCCGGGAGTGCCACCATCTGTGTGCATGTGTGTGTGTGCACATGTGCAGTGTGCGTGCACTGAGGATCATCCCGCAGCCGTCGCTTTCTGTCCCCCCACTCAGGAAGAACTTTCTGCTTACTCCTTAACACATGGGGTGGGATTCGTATTATGTTTAAATCAAAAAGTCCTTTCTACATAGTGAAATGCATGCATCTTAAGTCTACAACTTGAGCCTTCACAAATGAATAGAAATTATGTAACCCTTCATGAGGCTATAAAATATTGATTATTTTTGTCCTAGAAAGTTTCTTATGGTCCTTTCTGGTGAATCCTGCCCCCTCCTCTGCCCAGGCAACTGCAATTCTGGTGTCTGTTGCCACAGAGTAGCTTCTGCCTGTTCTTACGTATCATGAAAATGAAGTCAGTGATTGTATCATTAAAGAGTCATGTGCTCTTTTAGTCTAACTTCTTTTACTCACCATTACATTTTTGAGACTCATTCTGGCTGCTCCATCCTTTGTATCCTGAGTGTATTACATTATGTGATAACAGCACAATTTGTTTCTCCCTTTCCTTGTTGCTGTTTAGGAGGTTTCAGGTTTTGGCTATTAGAGTAGGATTTCGGTTTTTATGATTAATATCACAAATTACCCTAAGTTCAGTGATTCAAAACAACATACATGGGTTATGTCAGTTTCTGTGGGCTGGGTGTCCATGTCTGGGTGAACTGGGTTTTTTTACTCAGGGTGTTCCTAGGCTTAAATTAAGGTATTAGCCAGAGCTGTGATCTCATCTGAGACCTGAGGTCTTCTGCTAAGTTAACACACAATTACTAGCAGAGTTAAGTTCCTTGGTGTTTCACAGTTGAGGCTTCCAGCTTCTACAGGTTGTCTTCCATTCCCTGCAACTCGCTGTTCTCCATAACAAGCCAGTGTGCTTCTTTCAGGAGTACATCTGTTACTCTTTGCAGGTTCTCTGACCTCTGAATGTCTTTGAAAGATCTCATTTGATTAGGTCATACCTGTACCAGATTATCTTTTTGATTAAAGTCAACTTATGAGGGACCTTTAATTGTATCTGCAAAGCTTCTTCCACCTTTTACAAGATGTATCCTAAACATATGAATAATATCCCATCACAGTCACACTTCAGGTGTGCTAGTCAACTTTCTAGCATTTCAACAAAGAGCCAACATATAAAAAGGAAAAGTTTCTTTAGCTCACAGCATTGGAGATTATATTAATTTCTTTTTTTGTTGCTGAGAAAAATACCCAATACCCAAAGTTAAAGGAGGAAATGTTTATTTAGCACACAGTTTGTAGAGGTTTCAGTCCATAATTAGATGGCTCCTAGGTTAGGTGGCTTGGCAGAGGGGCATGACAGAGGAGAAACAATTCATGGCAGGCAGAAGGTGGCAGAACAGTGAAGTATGAAGCAGCGGGTGATCACAACCCTCTTTCATTCTCTTATATTTTTTTAAAAATTTTTTTATTTTAAAGAGAATGAAACCAAGCAAAATAAAACAATAAAGCCAATTGAAACAAAACAGTGTAAGTGATGCAGGGTTTCAAAACAAGATAATAGAAAATCAACAATGGCTACCACAGAGCCTCTTGTTGTCTTTAAAATAGCTGCCCATCATTCCCTTGTATATTATCTATGCTACCTGCCCTTAGGGTTGGTAGCACTCACACCCTTAATCCTACCCAGAACTATGCCAAACCAGTGGACTTTAGTAGTCAGACACCCTTGATTCCAGCACCACCCACTTAATCTCAGCATCACCCACTATAGATCTAGTCACCTCTGAAAAATCCCATTTATGATTGTATGAGCATTGGGGAGGCATCTAGATATAAGGCATAAAGTTCCACCTCCAGCTTCCCCCAAACTCTTGCATATCCTTTATGCAAAGGCATTTAGTCCATCTGTAAGAATTTACAAAGTCCTAATAGTTTCAGCATTGCTGAAAAGTCCAAGTCCAAATTCTCCTCTGAGATTTAAGGCAAACTCTTAGCTGAAATTCCCTGTACAAATGAAAAGTCAAATATTTCTAACAGTCAATGGCACAATACAGACATTACCATTCCAAAAGGTACAAATTGGATAGAAAAGAATGTGACTGAAGCAAGTCCAAAATCCAGCAGAGAAAACATGAAGTTCCATAGCTCCATGTCCAGCATCCAAGGCAGTCTGTAGCAAGCTGTGAGCTCAAAAGAACTTGGGTGGCTCTGCCTCTGTGGCACTGTGTGTGGTTGCCACTCTCATGGCTTCTCTCCTGGGCCAGCTTTTCTCACTTCTTGAAGCTCAGATGATCTATGTCCTTGATTTTTCCAACCTCCTGGGGTCTCCATTGCACCTTTAAATTCACACTCACAGCTTCACAAACTGCTCTCTCAGGGACACAATCCCTGGCCTCCTGGACCTTTTTCTGAAATCTTGGTGGAAGACTTCCTGTCCCCACACCCTTGAATTCTGCATGCACCTAAAACCAGCACCACACAGATGATGCCAAAGTCTGCTGTCAGATGGAGCAGTAGCCAGGCTTTCTTCTCTCTTGGCTGTAGTGCATAGATTGCTGAGCACTCTGAACCCAGTTTATGGGAACAAATTCTCTAGGCTGCCCCCATTCTAGAACATAGTGCTTTGGGATTCTATTCTCAAAGCCAATTCTTTCACCTTTGCAACCTTGAGGATGCAAAAGCTGGAATCCTGCAGTTTCTTGTGATGTTCTCAGGCCATCTTTTCCATTGTCCTGTTTTTATGTGTTTTTTTCTCAGCAACCAACTTTGCTGTATCTTTGCTGTTCATAGCTTTACTGAAGTTTCCTTTCTAACCATACTCACACCATTTTAACTCATTCTGATGGACTTTGCTCTTGATTCTCAACATAGATCTGGCTATGCTCCCAATAGTAGCCATGCTACCATCTCAACATTATACTGTCTTGAAATTTCCTCTGCAAGCTTAATTAATCTGCTGCCCTTAATCTCAGTCTCTGAACATGAGAAAACTGCAAAAAATTTTCTGCCAAGCCATAACACACCTCATCTGGAGTCTGATAGCCATTGCACTCCTTTTTCACAGCAGAAAGTTCCAGAGTCTGATCTTTACTGGCTGCATTTCTATCAGGATTCTGGCCTCCTGAACTCTAAGCAGAATCTCCTATCAAGTTCATCTTAAGAAATTACAGGGCTGCCTCTTCAACCAGCATCTCCAAACCTTTCTGAACTCTTTCCACAAGTGAGTTCTAAAGGATCCTGAATCATATGGTTACATATGATTCAGGATCCGTTAGATATATACATATAGCTATGGCTATAGCATTGACTTCTCTGGTACAAAGTTCTGTCTTAGTTATTTTTCTCTTTGCTGAGACAAAATATCCAACACCCAAAGTTAAAGTAGAAAAGGTTTATTTAGCTTACAGTCTGTATAGGTTTTAGTTCGTAGTTGGTTGGCTCCACGGCAAGGTAGTATGGCAGAGGGACGTCACAGAGAAGCAGTCCATGGAAAGCAGGTAGGAGACAGAAAAGCAACAAGCAGCAACAAATGGCAAGCTACAACTATTTTTCTTTTCCTCATATCTTATACAGGCTACATGCTCTTAGGGTAGGGAGCACTCACACCAAGGGTGATCCAGCCTTAATCCTAACATTGGATCATGAATCAGTCTCAGCATCATATCCTTGATCTCAGCACTTACCCTGGGCTCAACTACCTCTGAAAATCCCCATCTATAAGCATATGAGACTTTAGGGGGACATCTAGATATGAGTCGTAACTGAGGGTCTAGTCCTATTGCTTGTGGACCCATGATGGGTTAATGTATCAGTGGGAGTGTGTAGCAAAGAAAAACTACTCACTCCATGACTGAGAAGCAAAAGTAAGGAGGAAGCAGGAGCTAGGATCTATTCCCTTTGAGGGACGGGCCCCCGTGACTTGAAGATATCTAAGTGGGCCCCACCTCTTATTAAAAGTTCCATGGCTTCCCAATAGTGCCACATCTGGGGACTAAGTCTTTAACACATGAGCCCTTGGGAGACAGTCTAGATCAAAGCTATAGCACCAGCTGTGTCCACCAGGGAATGAGAATCTTCGTGGCCATCTTGGAATTCTGTGTAACCCAAGTAACCATAAACATTCTGGAGCTATTTTGTCATTCAAGTGTGAACCTTTCAAAGATGAAAGCATTTCCCATCAAGCCCAAATAACATTATCCCACTTAAAATAAACAATTATTTCTAAATGTCCCTTTACACCTGGTCCATATTTAAATTTTCTCAGTTGTTTCAATGGTGTGTTTTAACATGGCAGGATCTGGAGCAGGGCCACGTGCTGCCTCTGGGTACTGTGTCTCTCTGGTGTTTTTCATCTAGTACAGGGTCCTTTGTTGTGGTTGGAACAAGGAAGTGGATCTGTCATCCTGCAGGAAATCCCAGGATCTATATTTGTCTGATTATTTCCCTTTGTCCCCATTAGGCTCATTCCTTTATTCCCTGTACATTTTGTGAACTGTAAATCAAATCTGAAGGTCGACGGATTGCAGATAAACATTTTTTGGCTGGAAAAAATCATGAGAGATGCTGAGAGCTTCCAGTAGCTTCACTTGGAGAGATACATGGTCCCCAGATGCCCCACTGTTGCTTGTGCAAGACTAACTCCCGAGTCAGGGCAGGTATGATGGTTACTAGTGCTGTCTATTGATTTGGGTAAGAACCACCTACTAAATTAGTAATGTTCTGGGTATGTCAGCAGATAACTGGCATTTAGGCCACAAACTAAAGGGAGAATACCCATGGGAGATGCTGGTGGCATGAACCAATGGGCTTGTAGCCTGAATGGAATACAAAGGGAAGGAAAAGGAATCTCTCTCTCTCTGTCTTTCTCTCTCTTTGTCTTTCTCTGTCTCTGTCTGTCTTTCTGTCTCCCTGGAGGAGTTCTAGTCATCATTGCCTTTGGAAGTTGATCTCTAGCAGAGACTTCAGCATTCCAACACATACTCTTCAGTCTTCTGACATGGACTTGCACGAGTGATTAAATGAGCTTCCGTATCTTCAACCTTTGACTGCTCCTGGATACTTCAACTCTCCAGTGTGAAAATGGCCATGCTGGATTCTTCCATCTCTGATTCTGCAGTCATCTATTGGGACTTTTCTGCATCTGATTCTGTAAGCCTAGCTAATAAATCCCTTGTATAATTATACATATATATTATATTGATTCTGTCCCTCTAGTGAACCATAACTGATACAGTTGGAATGGGATGACCCTCCTGTTTCTTCTTATGAGGAAGCCACAAAGAAATCTGGCTTTACTTTAGCACCATCAAAATGTCCGGTTATGCACTGACCATTTACCTAATAGCCTGCTTTAGTGTGAATGTTTGTTTTTTCCCAAAATTCATATGCTGATGCTAATCCTCAGTGCAATAATGTTAAGAGATGAGGCAGTGGTTAGATCATGAGGGCTCTTCCCTCACAAATGGGCTTAATGTCTTTATAAAGAGGTCTACACCAGCTTCTTAGCTCCTTTTTGTCCTTGTACCATGTGAGGAAGCAGCAAGAAGGTGCCACTTATGAAGAATAGGCCTGTACCAGGCTCTGAATGTGCTGATGCCTTGATCTTGGACTACCCAGGCTCTAGAACGGTGAGCCATAAACCCTGCCACATATAAATTATCCAACCTAAGATATTTTGTTACACCCACTGGGATGGATTCAAACATGGTCTTAACTCATCAACTGATAATCCTTGCCTGAATCAATGATTTCACTAGGGCCCAAGGTGGAATTTTGACCCACTATTTCCACTCTGCAAAACTAGAGTTTAGTCTGGAATCTGCCTGGATTTAGTCCCTGCGAGCCTGACTTCCCCTTAGATCAGACTCCCACTGGGCCCGGGGTAGGGTGTTCTGAGGTGGACATGAGTTGGGACTGAGTTCTATAGCAGCATCACTTTACTGAAACCTCTAAGAGGACAGATTGTATATCACTGCTCAGTGTCTAGTCCCTGAGGCATGTGCCCACCCTCACATTGTTTCCATGGAAATGGACTACTATAGTTTGATGTGGTTTGTTCCCCAAGAATTCATGTAACGGAGTCTCAGTTCCCAGTATGGAAGTAAGAGGTGGTGGAACTTTTAAGAGCTGAGACCTAGTACAGTACAAAGTGATTAGGTTCTCACATTTGTCCTTGGGCATCAGATAGCCCATTAGATAGCCAACCCAAAGACTCTTTCACTTGGGAGGCTGTGTTGCAGTTGAAGTCTTGCTGTTCATTGTGAGACCTCTCAGTGAGGTCTCTGGCCAGTACCCGCCCCAGGGAGAATCCTGCCTTATTATATTGATGTTTGTTCTACCCTCTATACAATACCCCCATGGCTCTGCCTGCCTACTTGCTGATGTGGCCTCTGCAAGAGTCTGTCTTGTTCCCAGAGGTCTTGTCATAATGAACTAGTATGTCAGATTGCATCTGGAGATACTGTCACACCATGCTGCCACCACCACCCATTCATAATGTGCCTATCAGATAGCCAACCCAAAGATACTTAGGTGATTCTGGTTATAGTGATCATTCCCCATCTACCCTACAATCCTGGAAAGTGGCCCAGAATCTGGGCCCTGACTCCAGGGCAAATGTCCCTCTTGCAGAAAAATCTGCCTTTAATTTAGCAGTTCTATTTTTTTCCTTGGAAATTCTTAGTGATACCAATTAAAGGCCTCTTTTATCCCCTCCTGGTCGATGAATGAGGAAATGGAGGCTACCTGGGAAGGAAGGGGTCTTTTTCTCTCTGATTCCCCAAAACCTGACCTTTTCTTCGATAGGAAACCTGGTAAGAGGCTCTGGAGAATTCTCCCTGGTGATTTGGATCCTGACTACATGGAAAGTCAGAGATGTGGTTGGTACTATGCCTAGCATGCTGCACAGGTCCTCATTGTATCCTTACAACTGTCTAAGGTCACAGGATCCATTTTTATCCTATGTTATCTCCCAGCATCTTTGCTAGGGTGTTAAATTTGGTCATGGGAGAGTGCTCCCATACCAATGCATTGTTCATTATCTAACCTCATAGTCTTTTCTCTCTAATCCCCTTAACTCAGAATCCTCAGGATTCAATTCCACATAACTTCCTCTGGCTCTTTCAGGGGATGGTCATCCCCTTCATGTTGTAGGTCCAGCATCCTGGTCAGCTGGTAACTTGACCCTAGTTATGCTCTGGTGGTGAGGGGGACAGTTGAGATAAATCCTGAAGGGATATGTGTGACCTTACTATAATTTGTGAGGAAGGGAGAGCCTTTAATGAGATAATTACCATACTCTTAAGTGAAATAAACTGAGCAAACATGTTTAATTATTGCATTGTTTCTCTGGTATGAGAAACCAAAAGGGTAAATAAGGACAAAAATGTATAACAGATATTGTGAAATAGGAAAAAAAAATGTTCAAATGGGGAGAAGAACTGGAGAAAGGGAGGAGAAAAAAAAGAAGGGGAAAGAAAAAAAGAGAATATAAGGGAAAATGGAAATGAAGCCTTTATAAGTAAGGAGGGGAAGAGGGATTTGAGGAATGGAAGGGGAATGGGAAAAAAAGAATCAAGATATACCATGTGCAAGTGCAAATTCCAATGATGAATGATATCATTATGTATATCTAAAATGTACCAGTAAAATTAATTAGCACAAACAAAAGAGGTCATTATTTCAGGGTCAAAATATTCAGGAGGTTCAAGATTTCAAAATTCTTGGATGCATTAATTCCATCTCAAATACCAGGGTTGCCTTTTCTCAACCAGAGAAATCTGGCATAAGCAGATTTGTTGGGTTGACTTCAACTTTCATTGGAATGTTGCTAATTCAATAATTAAGCTGGCCTTGACCTTGATTTGTTTGTCCTCTTGCTATGAGATAAGAGTCTGTATTTCCTGTTCAATTGTTGATTCACTACCTATAGCCTTCTATTGCCTTTCTCCCCTGCATTGACGGTGTACCACTCAAATCCCTGAGTGATTCTACCAGTTGTGTTCTCCTCCACTCTTACCCCACTTTAGCTTGCCCCTGGTGAAAACTTTAACTATTACACCATTTCCACATGCCAGGTGCTTTTTTATTCTACCTACCATCAGTGATGGATCTTCATTGCTGACTGTCCAGTAGGAGTCTTGTTAAGGGCCTCAGCTGATCCTATGGGGCATTTTGCAGCTGGAGAGACTCCTTCTTAGTCCTTTGGCCTACTTCACTGACCTGTATCATTGGAAATGGGCTCTCCTGGGTGTGTCACATTAGGAAAGGCAGATGTCTTTTAGTGAAAGCTTAGATATGAGCCATTAGCAGCCAACACTGTTGGGAGATGGGGGAATGAGTCCCTCTGTCATGAAGGGAAACTGAGGCAGATCATATAAGTATTCATTACAGACAAGAAAATTCTTTTCAGTATTCCCCTATTGTAAAAATGCTGTAATGAACATCTTTGCACATCTCTCTTTATGCACGTACAGTGCTAATTGCTTGTTTTGCACACCATACCATGTAAGTAGAATATGACATGTGTGAATCACACTAAATGACCAGGGTTGGATGTGAAGTTCTTGAGTTGCTTGTGTTGGCAGCTGGCAGGGGACTGAAGCTACTCCATGTACCTCCTTTCCTACTTGGTCCCTGAGGCCTGAGAGGCTCAATATCTTCATCTTACTTAAAGGAGTTTGAACTCTGGATTTCAGGACACCTAAAAACCTGCTGAATGCAGGCTGTGTGCATTTTGGCTTTATTACATATTGAATATTTTTTCCATAAAAGTAGAATGAGGTGCTATTTCATAGCATCCAGAGTTTAACACTGTTATTAACCTGATAGATGTGAAAGAAACATCTCATCCTAGCTCAAGTTGGTTGTTGATCTAAGACAGATTTTGTTACGAGAGAAGTTGGGTTGTTCCTGTGACTATACCTGACCAAGTGGCTCAAAACCTTTGGAACTGGGATGTAGGGGGGAGTTTAGAAAGGTTTGGAGATGTGGCCAAAGGAACCCTAGAATATTGTATACCAAGCTTGATTGGGAAATTCTCTTCAGAACTCAGAAGACCAGAATGCTTATAAAAATGTGAATGGTAAAAACTAGGCTCAGAACATTTCATTTGAGAACAAGGATTCCATTGACTCAAGGCCAAGGGTATTATGGTCTGACAGAAAACTTACCTACCAGAGACATGTCCTAGGACTTTGAGGGAGACTGAGATTAGGGATGGCAGACTAATTAGTCTGGTGAAAGAAATTTCAAGGCAGCCCAAAATGAGGCTGTGGCAGGAGTATTGCTGGTGGCTTTTAGACTTATCTTTCACAAGAAGAAGAACCAAAAAGCAGAGCTGAATAGTTCGAAAAGATTTGCTGGTAACCAGAAGGGAAGCTCTTGTAAAGTTGCAGCTTCTAAGGGGCTATAAAGTTGG
Organism: Dolichotis patagonum; assembly: GCA_004027295.1. Classification (NCBI taxonomy): domain Eukaryota; kingdom Metazoa; phylum Chordata; class Mammalia; order Rodentia; family Caviidae; genus Dolichotis; species Dolichotis patagonum. The sequence continues at coordinate 18,033 of PVJX010013085.1, read as the reverse complement.
ACCTATAAATTTTGGGCAAGGAGAATTGGTTGTTGAGAAGATTAACATTAAAAAGAAGCCAAGTATTTTATACCAGGACAATAGAAAAGATGCCTTGATCCTTTGGTTCATGAGCATGGTGATTGGATGATCATGAAATTTGTGTGAGATATGCCTTCCTCAAGCCTTGTGACAAGGTTGGCATATATCCATCTGATTTGAGAAAAAAAAAAAGAAGATTCCCCAATGGCATCTGAGGAATCGGCAAGACTTCAATTCTGGCAGGTTAAAGGGTACAAAAGTAAGAGTTTTCTTTGAGAAGACAGCCCCAGGGCAGGTAGCCCTGTTAGAACAAAACAAAATAAAGCAAAACAGAGTGCTCTGTATTCATGACCTAAGAGGACCTGGGCTACCATTTAAATTGGTGACAGATCTTAGCGTCATCTATATGTTGCTAGTTTTTACAGGAATACAGAATTCAAGAGTTGTGCTTCCACCTAGATTTTAGAAGAAGGCCTTGGAGGCCAGGCAGTGTGATGCTGACAAGGCAGTATGGGAAGTTGGGAAAGTAAAGGCAAAATTGCAGTGCAGTCTCCAGAAGGTTGGGGAAGCAAGAAATGGGACATTTGAGGAAAGCCACATGCAGGGGAAGAAAACACCCTGAAAGAAAGGCCATGAGAGCTACAGCAATGTTGTAGGGGTCTGTCTAATCCTCAAGGAGCTCACATCTCAGTGCAACATCTTACCTGGCTGCTGAATGTGGCGCTACAGGACTTGATGTTTGTTCTTCTGGGTTTGGTCTTGCTTTGGTCCCATTCCTTTATATCCCTCTATTTATTCCTTTTGCAATGGGATTGTTTATTCTGTGTCATTGTATGTTGGCAGCATTTGACATTTTGATTTTGTAGGGGCTGATAGCTAAGAGTTTGCTTTGAATCTTAGAAGACACTTAGACTTGGTCTTTTCAGCAATGCTGGAAGTGTTAAGACTTAGAGCATAAAAATATGCATAGGCTCCTATGCATAAAAAGATGCAGAGGAGCCTTTTGGGAGTTAGGGGCAGGATGTTATGATTTATATTGACAATGTCCCCAAAGACCTCATGTGCTTATAGGTGGGGTTTTGGAAGGTGAATGAATCATAGTGTTGATGTAACTGACTTGCTGTTAGGAGGTGGGTTCTAGTCAGTAGAGGTGGGTCATTGGAGGCACGACCTGTAAGGGTCACTTCCTCAGCTCCTTCCTTCTCTCTCCGCTTCTTGACCACCATGATGTAAGCATTTCCCCCCTCACTATGCCTCTTTGCTATGCAGTTTCTTCCTGGGAGCTGGCTGGCCATGAATTGTAACTGTGAGTCAAAATACACCTCTTCTCCTTTAAAGTGTGGGTGTTGGCTATTGTGTCTCAGTGATGAGAAGGCTACCAAGACATCTCTATTCCCTTTCCATAATTACCAGTGCAATTGTCATTTCTTTGTGAGTTTATTGGCCATTTTCTTCTCCTTTCTGTGAATTGCTTACTCATTTTCATTGCCTATCTTCCTGGTAGGTTGTTTTATTGATTTGTAGGTTTCATTGTTTGATTCTCTTGGGTTGCTCTTTAAATTCAGTGTTCCCACTGCTATGGTCACTACCTTCACCTGCCACCCACCAAATAGAGCCTATATCTGGAGACATATGTGTGGTTTCCCAAGACAGTTCAAGTTACATGCTGATACCTTAACTGCAAGGGAGCCTAGGAAGCTGAGCAGCCAGCATTTTCCACTTCTGAATGGGAGATGGGTTCAGCTTCTTTTAAGTCATGTAACATGGGGAATTACTTAGAAGGACATTATAGTTGTGAATTTCTCCTTCCAAGACTGATAAACATCTACCCACTGTTAATTAATTTCTACTTCACAAGGTTATGGATGTTTTAAAAGAAACAATGTGCAATTGTGCCCCAGCCCTGAGAGATTCATTGCTGAATTCTACAAGAAATTTAGAGAAGACCTATCACCACTAATTTTCAAACCTTTCAGTGAACTGAAAAGGAAGCAGTACTCCCAAATGCATTCCTGGATACATCCAGGATTACCCTGATACCAAAGCTAGAGAAGTACCCAACTAAGAAATAGAACTACAGGCCAATCTCCCTAATGAACATAGATGCAAAAATTCTTAATAAGATTCTAGCAAACAATGCAGCAAATCATCAAGAAGATTATATATACCATGACTGAGTGGGATTCATCTCAGGGATGCAGGGATGGTTCAACATACATAAATCAATGAGTATAATATACCATATTAACAGAGCCAAGGACAAAAATCATATGAGTATCTTAATAGATGCAGAAAAAAACTTTTGATCAAGTCCAGCACCCATTCTTGATAGAAACTCTACAGAAAATTGGGATAGATGGTCTTTCTCATAATCCGATAAAAGTCACCTGTGACAAACCAACAGCCAACATCATACTAAATGGACAAAAACTGAAAGCTTTATCTTTAAAATCAGGAACAAGGCAAGGATGTCCACTATCTCCACTCTTATTCAACATAGCCCTGAAAACTTCAGCCAAGCAATTAGACAAGAGAAATAAATAAAAGGAGTACATATAGGAAAGGAAGAAGTTAAATTATTATTTGCAGATGACATGATACTCTACATAGAAGATTCTGAAAACTTCACTAAAAATCTGCTAGATTTAACAAGAAAATTCAGTAGCATAGCTGGATACAAAGTCAACACTCAAAAATCAATAACCTTCTTGTACACAAACAACAAACTCACAGAGAGAAATCAGGAAAATAACACCATTCATGATAGCATCCAAAAAAATGAAATACCTAGGAATCAGTCTATCAAAGGATATAGAAGACTTCTATATTGAATGCTACAGTACTCTGAAAAACAGAGATTGAAGAGGATATTAGAAAACGGAAAGACATCCCTTGCTCTTGGGAAGGAATAGCCAGTAGAGTGACAATGGCCATACTTCCAAAACTGTTATACAGATTTAATGCAATTTTGATCAAAATTCCAGTAGCATATCTCACAGAATTAGAGAAAACAATCCTAAAATCCATCTTGATCCAGAAGAGACCTAGAATAGCAAAGGCAATTCTGGATGACAAAGGCGAGGCAGGGGACATCATAATCCCTGACTTAAAATTATACTATAAAGCTACTATTTTAAAAACAGCATGGTACTGGCAAAAAAATTAGACCCAAGTATCAGTGGAACAGATTAGAAAATGAAGAAATAACTCCAGAAATACTCAGCCAACTTATCCTTGACAAAGGCACCAAACACATACACTGGAAGAAAGATAGCTCTTTAATAAATGGTGCTGGAAAAATGACTCTGCACATGCTAAAGATTAAATTTGGACCCATGTCTTTCACCATACACTAAATTCAAGATGGATCAAAGATCTCAATATTAAACTAGAAACATTAAATCTGCTGGAAGATAGAATAGGTAAAACTCTTGAAGACACCGGTGTAGGCAAAGACTTTATGAATAAAACCCTGATCATACAGGAACTATCACAAAGAATCAACAACTGGGATTTCATCTTATTAAAAATCTTTTGCACAGCAAGAGAAACCACCAACAGAGTGAAGAGAAACCCACAATGTGGGAAAAACATGTTTGCCATTTGTTCCTCAGACAAAGGCTTATTATCAAGAACATATAAAGAACTCAGAAAATCAGATCTCCCAGAGAACCAGCCCTGTGCACCCCCTGCCACCATTTGAAGGTTTGTTTCCTGTGGGAAGCCAGCAATGGTAAGGAGAAAGAGCCCGATATGCGCCATGCACCCACAGGTCGCCACTGAAAACCCTTGCTTCTCTCAGGCAGCCAATGCCCACTGGGAGAATCAGACAAACACACCCCTGTGTGTCTGCTCCATCAGGGGAGTCCTGGTGTAGACATGCAGGACGAGGGAAGAAGCTGCCCTGTCACCATGCAACACTGGCCATCAGGGAAGCCTCAGTGTAGCTGCACAGGTCTGGAGAAGCCTTATGCCCTGCTACCTCCTTGGGAACCTAGGTTCAGAGAAATCCAAGTGCTTGTCCCATTGTCCTATGCCATGGAGGGGCAGCTGACATGGGACATCCCTGGGACCCCACAACCTGCTTGTTGGGAGCAACTCAAGAGTATTTCAAGATGAAGGAGCAAAAGTCAATCTCGGACCTCTAGCCCACACAGAACAAGTATGGGGGATATAGCCATGGAAGAAAAAGGAAGTCATACACCTGAAATCTCTGAGAGGATAGCAACTGAAGTAAAAAAAAAAAACCTTCATGAGACTGTAAAAGTAGTCAGATCAGAAATAATGTCTCACATAAAAGAAGAAATCACAGACATAATGAAAGGATTGCTGAGCATATATAAAGAAGACATAGGCAAAAAGAGGAGCATAGGAAAATGATGGAAACCTTGTATGAACAATATAGGAAGGAATTACAATGCATGAAATAGATTCAGAAAAATAATTTAAGGATTATGGGTATCAACGAAAAAGCAGAGATCAACACAAATGAAATAAAAAGACTATTTACAGAAGTAACAGCAGAAAATATCCCAAATATGGGAAAAGGATCTGGCATGCAGATAAGTGAGGCATATGGAACTCCAACTAACCATAACTAAAATAAATGTATACCCAGATATACAATAATCAAGATCCCAGAAATTCAGCACAAGAACAGATTATTATAAGTTGTTAGAGAAAAGAAACTGACCACCTACAAAGGAAAACCCATTAGAATCATGATAGATGTCTCAATACAAACCAAGAAGAGTTTGGAACAAAGTGTTTCAAAGCCTGAACAAGAACAACTTCCAACCAGATTGATGTACTCTGCAAAACTATCTTTCAAAATTGATGGAAAATAAGATACTTCCATGATAAAGGACAAGTGAAAGAATTCATGACCATTCATGACCAATGGTGGTCACCATTAATGACCACCAACCCTACAGAGAGTGCTGAAGGTTATTCTAGAAAGAGATAAATATGACCATAGTTCCAGGAACAACAGTAGAAGAGAATCGCCAAACAGTACAGGCAATTAAATGAAGGGAAAAAGTGAAGGGCCAAAAGTGAAGCAGTAGGATAGCATGGCAGAGACGAACCAATATATTCAGGCTGTAACTATTAATGTAGATGGACTCAATTCACCAATAAGAAGAAACACAGGGAGAGTGGGTCAAGAAACAGATTCCATCAATATGCTATATACAAGAAACTCATGTAACTCAAAAGCAAATTCATAGACTGAAAATCAAAGGAGAGAAAACAATTGCTCCACATAATAGGAGACTAGGAAAAAGCAAAGGTAACTTGCCCATCAACCACAGAATGGGTAAGAAAGGTACAGTATTTTCATACAATGGAAAGCTACTCGGCTATAAAGTAGGATAATGTCAAGGTTCTTGTAGGTAAATGGATGCAACTGGAGATCATGCTTATGGGTGAAATGGTTTGGACTCATACAGATAAACATTGAGTCATCTCCCTAACATCAAAAAACTGAAGGAGTTAGTGGGATCCAAAAAGCACAGTAGATGTTATGAAAGTGACAGGGGAGGAAATGCCTATAAAGGAAAAGTGGTAACCATTGTTAATTTCCTATTATCTTGTGTTGAATTCTCATATCATTTTCATCATTTTTTTAGGTTTGATTTTATCGTGTCTTGTTTTGTTAGATTTTTCTGTGTCTGCTGGTATAGGCAGCAATTTTGATGATAACAGGATGTACTAGGGTAACCATTGTTGATTTCCTGTTATCTTGTTTTGAAGTCCTATAATGGTTTCATTCTTTTGATTGTCTTTTTTTGTTTTGTTTTGTTTTGTTTGATTTTATTATGTGTAATAGTATGGACGGTTATTCTGAAGAAAATGAGAGATATTATGGTAGCCAATGTTCATTTCATATTATCTTGTTTTGAAGTCCCGTAACGTTTTCATTCTTTTGTTTCAACTGGTTTTGTTCTGTTTGATTTTATTGTGTGTGATGGTATGGACAGCTATTTAAGACAAAATAAGAGACATTATGGTTGCCACTGTAGATTTCCTGTTGTCTTGTCTTGAAGTCCTGTATTACTTGCATTGTTCTGTTCTGATTTACCTTATTCTGTTTTGTTTCATTCTCTTAAAAAAATCACCTCCCAAATTTAAAGATCCAATCCAAAAATGGGTAACTTAAATGAATATACACTTCTCAGATGAAGAAATCCAAACAGTAAATAAATATGTGAAAAAATTTTGAAATCACTGGTTATTCAAGAGATGCAAATTAAAACAACACTGAGATTCTACTTTATCCCAGAAAGAATGATTCTTATCAGGAAATCAACCAATAACTAATTCTGGAGGGGCTTTGGGGAAAAAGGAACTCTTCTCCACTGTTGGTGGGTGTGTAGGGTGGTGCAACCATTCTGGAAATCAGTGCAGAGATTCTTCAAAAAACTAGATTGGAGGTCCCATTTGACCCAGCTATTCCCTTTCTGGGTATCTTCCCAAAAGAATTAAAAACATCATATCAAAGTGCTATATGTACACCATGTTTATAGCAGCATAACTTGAAATAGCTAGATTTTGGAAACAACCTTAATGCCCATTAACTGAAGAATGGATAAAAAAGATGTGGTATTTTTATACTATGGAGTACTACTCAGCCACAAAGAATGGTAAACTTGAGACTTTTATAGGTAAATGGGTGCAACTAGAGACCATACTCATAAGTAAAATAAATCAGATTCATATATGTAAGCATCATATGGTCTCCTTAGAGTGAGAAGCTGAAAGAAACATATATGCATATAATATAATATAAATATTACATATAGTATAACTATAACTAATATTATATATAGTATAACTATGTACCATATATATATGGTACATAGTTATACTACTAGTTTCTCTTAGTTAATTAGAAAAAAAGTTTGTGCTAACATTATTTGAACAATTAAATGCAGATATCTTGTACTCTGAGTGACTAATTTAAAGATAACAACAAGCAACTTTTTAACCATTGTTACCCTCTAAGTATCTTGTTTGGAATTTTTTTCTCTTTAAAATAAAATTTTAAAAGTGTAGTGTCTGGCCTTTGCACACAACTCAGCCTCAGGTAAGTCCATGTTTCTGTGCTCAGGCAGAGAAATCTATGGCAGAGTCAGAGAAAAATGGCCTGATTGGACTAATAAAGAGACTGAACTATTCCCATACTTTGAGATTTAAGAGCTTTGCCAAGTATGATTTTTGACTCTGCATAGTTTTCCTTTCATCTGAGAACTTTAGATCTACCTCCTATGGAAGAGGCAATTCCTACCAGAAGGTAAATGTCTCATTTCAAGTCATGTGTGATTGATCGATTATGATGGACTGGAGGACTGCTGGAAAGTGGGTGGTGATTGAATAGCAATGTCTGTCAAAAGCACAGCAATGGGTGAGTGTGCCCTTGTGCAGGGTATTTGAGGATCTCTGATTCATCATTTTTGAACTATGAAGCTTTTCATCTTCTCTTCTATAGAGTTTTGTCCCTGATCCCTTCAGTAGCACATCTTTTTTATTCAGTTTTATTTAAAGAGAAGAAAGAAAAAACAAAACAAAACAGAATAAAGGGTAGCAACAATACAGAATTACAAGGAAAAAAGGAAAAGGACGACAACAAAAAAACCTAAGAGATTATTACTTGACAAATTACATACTGACTTCTTGGAAATAATTGTTCAAATTATAAAGTTAAAACATGTAAAGCAGACATTCAAACAGTGAGTTCTGTTTCACGATCTGACAAAAAAAACAGCAATATGGTCATCCATCTTACCCACTCAAATATACATTCAATTATATCAAAAGGGTAGAATTAAACACAACAAAACAGAACAAAGCAGATACAAGAAACCAATGTAAGGGACATAAATTCCAAAACTAGACAATTGGAGATATTCACTCTCTATCTTATTGACTATTGTTTTCTTCCAAATAGTTGTCTATATTGTCACATAAAGGGAATTCACATGAAACAACATAGTATGGAATTGATCTGAGCAGGACAAGGAGGGCGTTTCAGGTCTTCAAGACCAGACAATAGGGAAGCTGAGAATGGCTGTCATAGTGTCTCTCATTCTCCTAAAAACAGCTGTCCATACTTTCATATGTGTTGAACTTAAACAAAACCAAACAAGCTAAAATCACTTTGAACAAAGAATGATAATTTTGCTGGATTACACATCATGACATTATGGAATCAGCCCTGGGTACTGTAGTGTCTCTTTTTCTTCAAAGTAGTTGTTCATTTCAACATGTGTGATATAGTTGGTTCTGGTAAACTGTTTATAAGCTCTACACATGCATGAGTCTCTACATGTATATCTATCCTTTCTGTATTAGAGGTAAAAACAAAACAAAGTAAGATAAAACAAAACAATTCCTAGAAAAGCATGAAGCAAAAAAGTCATATATAACCGCAATACAAGGTGATCTACAATGGTTACCATGATGTCTCAGCAGTGTATAACAACATTAATAAAAACAAAGCATTGTAGACATTGTAAGACTTCAAAAGCAAGTAATAATCAAACCAGAGTGGGTATCTTAATGAATCTTTTCATCTTCAGTGTAGTTGCCTATACTCTTAGACTTGATGCTATCAATCATAACAGATTTAAATAAAATCAGTCAATATAAAGTAGCAATCTAACAACCCATATTCAAATAAGATCAGCCATAATAAGACAGTATAAGTTATAAAGGGCTTCAGATTAAGTTGATAGGAAATTAGGGATGATTACCATAATATGTCCTCTTATTTTTGGGATAGCTGACCATGTCCTCAAGTCTAGTGTAAGTAGACAAACTGGAACAGCACATAATCCATCCAAGCAGAGTGATGGGAATAATGTAAATTTTAAATCTTATTACCCAATTAACAATATCCTCTGCCTTCCTTTTTTAGACAATTCCTCCCCTTTCATTCTCATAGGGTGCACTGCTTGTTTTGGGTCCCACTACCTCCCTATATAGAACATGGACCCTATCTCCTGATCTACTCTGCCTGTGTTTCTCTCTGTTAATATTTCAAGGCCATCTATACTAGAGATTACAGCCAATCTTCTCTGCCTTATTTCTGCTATTCTGTTTTTCTGCCATTGGTTGTCTATTTTTCTGTTCCACTCCACTGTCTGCCCCGTTCACGGAGGCCTCTCTGCCATTGTTCCTGAAATGCTTGTGTTCTTGTTCTCTCTCTCTCTAAAATGTCCTTCAGTATTTTTTGTAGGGTTGGATTGGTGGTCACAAATTCTCTAAGTTGCTCTTTGTCATGCAAGCATCTTGTTTCTCCATTAATTTCTAGAGAGAGTTTTGCAGGATACATCAATCTGGGCTGGAGGTTTTTTCCTTCAGAGCTTGAATTACTTCACTCCAAGCTCTTCTTGACCTGATGGTCTGTGTTGAGAAGTCTGCCGTGATTTTGATGGGTTTTCCTTTATAGGTGATCTGTTTCTTTTCTCTGATGGCTTTTAATATTCTGTTGTTATATTGAATTTCTGAGATCTTGATTATTATGTGTCTGGGTGTAGCTCTGTTTTGGTTGTAGGTGGCTGGAGTTCTGTATGCTTCATACATCTGCATATGATTTCCTTTTTCTATGCTTGGGAAATTTTCCTTAATGATTTCTGTGACTAGCCTTTGCAATTCCTCTGTTTTAACTCCTGCTTCTTCATTCACACGCTTTATTCTTAAATTATAGATCCTTTTGTCGTTCTCTAGCCTTCCAATTGTTACTGCCTGCTCCCTTGTTATTTTTAAGAGATCATCCCTTTCATGATCACATATTGCAAGCCTGTGTTCAATTTTTGATAGTCTATCTTTGGTTTCTTTCAAGCAGTTTTGCCAGTTTTCTATGGAGTCTTTAGTTTCCTGATAGTCTCTTTGAATTTGCTTCATGAATTCTAGGTTTTTCTTATTTTCTTCATTAAACGTTTCTCTCCTTTTGTGTTCCTCCATACTTCTGTCTGTGTCTTCTTGAGAGGTGCCCAGCCTTTCTTTTATTAATCTACTTATCTCTTGTTTAATTTGAATTAATATTTCAGTTTTGATCCTGCTTACGAGGTCCTGAAGATATCTCTTTATGTCTGCTACCACTGTGTTTGACGTTGCATGTTTGCTGCCCTCAATCTCTTTTGTATTTACCTCTCCTGGATCAATGTTCTCAGGGTTGGGGGCTTGGGGTTTTTTCTTCTTTCTCCCTCTCGTCATGTTTTTGGTTCCTTCCGTACAAGTGTACAGTGTAATTCCCAGCCCCTTTTCTTGTTGGTTAAGGCTCCTCAGGAGCACTCAGGCTAGGGGCTTTTGTCCTTTGCCAGCCACTATCAGAGAGTGAAGTTCAAGCAAGTGCAGTGCGCACTGGCTCCTCTCCTCCAGGCCAGTCAACCTTTGCAGGCCTTCACTGCATCAGTGTGTGGCTGTGCTCAGGGAATTAGTTTATAGCAACCCACTGGGTCCCGGCCAGGGGCATGGCCCAATCCAAGCAGACTCCACCAATCCGCTCGATGAGGGAAGCAACCAACTGAAGCCACTTCCTTATGGAGTTAAGGCTGTCCTGCCCAAATCCAACATGTCTTCCAGTCAGTTTTCCCTTTCCCGTGGGAGGGTCTTATTCCCATCACTCACTGCATGTTGAAGCCGTCCCCGATAACTGCTGGGCTCCCAGACCTCTGACTTCAGCACGGCTGCAGCGTGAATTTACGATGCCTCTGGGTGGTCATGTGCAGGGCCAGGTTCGGGCGAGCCGCACACAGGGATGTTCAGCTCCACGCTCCGGCCGCTCAAGCCAGTCACATCATCGCAGTTCAGTCAGTCAGGTCGCTTTCGGGCAGGAATGCAGGCAGCTCAAGGAGGGCTCTGTGCTTGCTGATCTTACCTTCACTAATGGTAGCCCCGGGACCTCATATTTGAGTGGTTTTTTAAACTTTAGTTTCTTCCTGGGTTGAGAGAGTCCATCTCTGTCTGTTTGGGTCTCTTCAGGGTGTTAAATTCTGGCATTTAAACTGTCTCTCTCAGAGAGGATCTCTCTCCTGCTACCTAACGGTCTGCCATCTTTGGAAACTCCAGTAGCACATCTTTCTGCCTCTCACGTTAGAAACATTCAAGGTTCAGGGAGCCCTTCATTAGCTCAAGATTTTGTGCATTCCTGAACATAAATGTGTTCTGTTTCCTGTGGTACTTGAGCAATGAAGACATTATTGGAAACTGGAGACTTGATGAAGTTGGGACCAGGTCCTGCTAAGTTGAGAACTGGATAAACAACTTGGAAAACTCACCTGGAACTAGTGACACCAACTGCTTGGGGACAGGCTACTGTCAGACACTTCCCTGTTGACCCCACCCGAGATACTGCAGCATATTTACTGCAAAGGTTTTCAGAGAGAAATATATTTTTCCTGTGTCCCCAGTTTTGGGCACAAGGCTCCTGAAACCCTTGGAATTTCTTTGGTGATTGATGTTGGTTTTGTTTCTCATGACAAGGCCTTTTCAACACCAGAGTTTGTGCTAATGAGATGACTTGGATGGGGCCCTAGATGGCTTCATAACAGTTCTGGTGACTTGGAAGCCCAAACACAGAATTAGAAGGTTGGAATTTTCATCCCCACTCTGACCCTGGGAAAGGAAGTGGGAGACTGGATTATAAAATGTATGGAACAAAGACATTTGAAGTGTTGAACATGTGGAGCCGCCAAGAGGGCAATGTGCCCTGACAGGGCATGGAAACCAAGCACCCCTCTTACCCCATAACCATATCCTCTTGAACTATGTCCTTTATAACAAATCAAATATAAGTCTATTGTCAGTAAAGCATTTCCTAAGGTGTTTATTGGTTGTGCATGAAGGGAGAGAAGTCATAGCTGTCTGTTAAAAATATGGGTATCCTGGAGACCCCACTTGTGGCTGATGTCTAAGTGGGGCAGTCTTGTGGGACTAAGCCCTAAACCTGTGGACTCAGATGCTAACTCTGGCCAGATACACCACATCAGAAGGAAGTTGAACTTTTAGGCACCCAGTTGGTATGGAGAGTCAAGAACTACATATGGACCCTCAATGAGTATTTGTTTAATGAACAAAGAACAAGAGCATAAATGAAATGCTACATCCCATGTCATATGTTAAAGACTTTATATTCAGTCATTAACAAAATTACTTTTTGAGTAAGAATTATATGCCATGTTTTGTCTTGGAGTTAGTACAGCTGTGAACGATTAAGCCAATTGAACAAATATGATTTTAGCACCTAGTAGCTGCCATGCATGATTCTCAGCAGTGTGGATACGGCTGAGAGCAATTAAAGCTTACTTAACTCAATTTATCTTGTTCCTACTATGTGTCATAACACAGTGGTGACTTCTTGCATGCAATTTTCCAGAGTCCTAGGAGTTAAATCCTGTTACTCTGCTCATTTTTCCCTTGAGGGACTTGAAGCTCAGGGAGGCTAATTGACTTTTACAAGATCACACAGCCAGGGGAGTTAGGGTAGTAGACTTAACCCCTGCCTGGGTGTCATCATTGCTCGTATTTTTACCTTTTGGTCTAGGCTGAGTCTTCATGTTGGGGGTGAACCCTGTGGTCTACCATGCTGAGCAGTTTATGGGCTCCTGAATTACTGACATGTCTTCCTCCTCTGGGCCTCCCCCCCAATCGTACTGCCTCCTCTCTGGTACCCCAAATCCCTGAGAGACACACTCTTAGAGCTGTAATGTGCTTTTGAGCACAAAACCTCATGTTCAGCAAATTGCTGTAACCAAGACCCTATCCAGTTACCTGCTGCACCAGAGGTATGTTCCAGGCGCTGCCAAGCAAAGCAGAGAATCATACTTCTAAGAATTTTAACCATTAAGTAGAAAAAGTGCAGCTCTGGCAGCTCAGGTTGGCGTTGCCAAGCGGGAACCAGATACAAAGCAAACAAGAAAGGCTTGTGCTACATGTGGGCTGCTGTTTTTCCTGGTGAGTTGGCTGCGTGGACCCCTGATCATGTTGTCAAAGCCATCTGTCGCTTCTGGCCACTGGATGACTGGTGTAGGTGGCCCTGTGTCTCCATGCACTGAGTTGGAGCTCCAAACTGAGATCAGCCTCCTGGGGTGGGCTCAGTGTGGACGGCCACTGAGCAGAGGGCTCTGTGTGGTGATCTAAAGCCACACAGAGAAACTTCTGCTCCTATCTTTCACCTTGGTGGCTTGTGAACCTGGGAAAGTTCCTTATCCTGCTGAGCTCCCCGGGAATGGTAATCCTGACAGGTAGTTCACTGGTGAGGAAATGAGTCCACATGGGCTCAGAGAACAGAATGTGGCTCTTCTTTGGGGCTCTGCTGCTGCTAGCTGTTGTCCCAAAAACTGGCATTCATGTAGCAAATATCTGTGGAGTACTGATGATGCGTGATGACGGGTACACCAGATGGAGCCCTGCCCTCACCAAACTTACACTCTGGTGTGGTACCTAGTGGCTGAAGAGTGCCATCAGTAAATGTGATGCTAGAATGGGGTCCAGCATTGGGCAGAGCAGTCTAGGGTGCTATGGGAGGTTGTGTGGAGGTTTTCAGTGAGTAGTCAAGGAGAGTCACTCCAGTGGACTTGAGGCACTTCAGCTGAGACTTGAAAAATGAAGAATGATAAGAAGCAAAGGCAATAGAATGGAAAAATGATGGTCCTTTTAACAAACAGTGCTGTAGTAACTAGGCATCCATATGCAAGAAGATGAATTGAGACATATGACTAACAGACCTCAGTGTAAATGCAAAATTCCTAGAAGATAATGGGAGAAAATCTGGGTGACCTTGGATTTGGTGATGACCTCAAATGCAATTCCAAAAGTACGACCCATGAAAGAAACAATGAATATGCTGGACTTTATTCAAATTAAAAACTTCTGTTGAGACTAAAATAATGTGAAATGAATGACAGACAAACCACAGAGTAGGAGAAAATATTTGCAAGAGATGTATCTGATGAAAGACTACTAAAGGACTACTCTCTGACATATTCAAATAACTTTTAAAACCCCATGATAAATGAACACACAACCACCTAAAAATGGGTGAAAGATCTCACCAAAGAAGATATACAGATGGAAAATAGCATATAAAAAGATGCTATGTGTCACATGTCATCAGGGAAATGCAAATCAAAACAGCAATAAGATACTGTCACGTACCTATTAGGATGGCTAAACTCCAGCACATCGATAGCACCAAGTGCTAACGAAGATGTGGAGCAGCAGGAACTCCCATTCATTGCTAGTGGGAGTGCAAAGAGGTACCTAGTTGGAGAGAGCTTGGCAGTTTCTTCCAAAACTAAATATCCTCTTTGCATATGACCCTGCAACTGTATTCCTTGGCATTTGCGCAAAGGAGCTGAAAATGTCTGTCTATACAAAATCCTGCATGTTTATAGAAGTTTTCTTCATAACTGGCAAAACATGGGAATTTGGAAGTCCACGACCTCCTAGTGTCCTTGAGTAGGTGAGTGAATAAACTGTGGTACATCCAGTCAGGGGAATGTTATTTAGCATCAAGGAGGAAATGAAAAGGCACAGAGAAAACTTAAATCATGTCACTAAGAGAAGCTGATAGGAAAAGGCTACACTTGTGTGATTCCACTGAACTGACATTCTGGAAAAGGCGAAACTATGGAAACAGTCAAAAGATCAGTGGTTGCCAGGGGCTAAAAGGGAGGGGTGGAAAGGCAAAGTGCAGAGAATTTTAGGATGGTGAACTACTTTGTGTGACACTGAAATGGTGAGCACCTCTCATTGTAAATATGTCCAAACCTATAGGATACGCACCACCAAGAGTGAACCTTAATTTAAAGCATGGACTTTGGGCGATAAGGGGGTGTCTATGTAGGTCCACGAATAGTAACAAGGGTACCATTTTTGTAGGGGATCTTGATAATGACAGAAACTATGCATGTGTGTGTACAGGGAATAGATGGGAAATCTGTGTATATTTTCTAGAATATTGCGGCCAATCCAAAACTGAAAAATAGAATCTATGAAAGTAAAAATTGAGGAAGTCATAAGGGTAAAGAGGGGGAGGCACAAGCTTTTGGGCAGAGAGACTAGAATATGCAAACGCCCAGTGGCAGGAGAAGCCTGACAACAAGGATCTGAGATATAAGGTCTGTGAAGCTGGATGCAGAGCAACAAGGAATTTAGAGATGACACTAAAGATACAGGCAGGGACTAAGTCTTATGGCACTTTGTAGGCCAAGTTCAAGAGTTTTAGCTTATGCCTAAGTGCCACAGGAAACACTGAAACATTTTCACCAAGCAGTGACTTGATTTGACTGGTATTTTAGTAAAGATCAGTGTGGTTGCTGTGTGGAAAATGGAACACAGTGTGTTGGGAGAGGAAGTAGAAAGCCAGCTGGGAGATCTTCATGCTGTCCAGGTAAGGGAAGTTAGTGGCTTGGCCTGGAGCTGGGTCCTGGGGATGGAGAAGAAGTGTGGGCAGATTTGACAGACAGCAAACTGCTGCAGTGGTGGATGCAGGCTGGGCCAGAGGGAGGGGTCTGGAAATAGCACATCAAGGACCTAGGTCCCATAGCATGGAGAGAGAAGCTGCAGTTTGTGCTGCTCACATGCTCTTCCCAGGCAAGGGACGCTGCTCCTGATTCTGTCTCCGGCAAGCCACCCATGGCTGAGAAAGCTTGTGCCACACACAGCCCTTCTCATGTTCCCCCCTCCCAGCCTCTTCTCAGAAGCCTTGGAGAGTAATGCCCAAGACCTGCTGCCTGTTCCTCTGGGCACTTGGGGGAGCTGGAGCTCCCATCCTGTGCTTTTGTCCTTTCCACTTGGGGCTGGATCTCCTGGCGAAGTCAGTCCTGATATCCTAGTGGTTCAGAGAAGTGGTTCAGACCTCGTTCCGAAGTCAGGTAGACCTAGGTTTGGATACAGGTTTGCCAATTACCATTGGCTGAAGGACCTGGGGGCAAATTGCCAATCTTTCTGTGCCTCAGTTTGCTCATCTGTAAAGGGAAAATCAATTCATAAATCATAGATATCCAAATAACAAAGTGAGAAAGGCCCTTTAACAATGGTTAAAGGATATTTAATTGTCTATGAATCCAGTGATTCTCTAATACTAAGTGAAAAAAATCACAGTTAAATATGTACATGAAATAAGTGAGATAGTGGTTTAAAAACTTTTAAAATTTATTTTTTAGAATTTTTTCAACATTAAAACATTTTAACCAAGAACATGTATTTATTTTAAAGCCAAATTACCAGAATATAGTGTTTATAAAGATTTTCTAACAAAGGAACATGCTCCTCATGCAATATTAAACTGAAAAAGAAATTAGATCATAAAATCATTTCTATAGTCACCCAAAAGGAAATAAAGATGTCCTCAGATCAGTATATGGTTCCCAGGGATGAGGTTATGATTGTTTCAAAACATGGCCTCAGATTCTCAGAGGTCCTCTTGTAGAACCTATGGCCTTTCCCCTTGAATAATCAACACTATACAATTTCTAGAATCTTCTCTCTTGGGGTTCTTACAGACACCATAGTGTGAGGACACCTAAGTCAGGTAGACAGGCCATGAGAAGGCAATTGTATTGATAGCCTCATCTAATTCATCCTAGTCTACAAGCCAGATATATGCACAAAAAAACTTCTAGAAGGTTCTATTCCCTGGCTTTTTGGGTCTCCAGACATTAGGGAGCACAAACAAGCCATCCCTATCATCCCATCTATAGTTCCTACCCACAATGTCTGTGAGCAAGATTATATGGTGGTTCCCTGCTGGCAAATTTGGAATGATTTATTATTTAGTGATAAAGAACTAGAAAAGCAGACATTACAGACAATTTTTATTCTTCTAACTGCAGTTTTCTGGAACTTCAAAGGTTTTTTTAAATTGTGATCATGTATTTTTATGATGAAAAAGTCTATAAAGAAATCTTTATCAAGTGAAACAAGTGAAAAGAAATAACAAATTGTGGAATGGGGAGAGCGGGAGGGAGAGAGCAGCTTTTGTGGGAAGGTTGACTCAATCCTCTTAGGAATCACTAATCTCAGGTAAGTTTCCTTGTTATGGTTGAGATCAAGAATGACTCCCAAACTCAGGTACGCAGAGGTGGGCCTTGTAGAAGGTGATTGGTTTGTGGCATCCAGTACTCATCAGTGAATTCACCCAAGGATGCGTTCAGAGCTCACTGTGATTTGGGAGGTGGAGTGTGGCTGAAAGAGGCAGTCACTAAGAGGCATGATGAAGAAGGCTTTCCCTCCTGTCCAGGCTCCTCCCTTCCCTCCACTTCCTGGCTGCTCTAACGTGAGTAGCTTTCCTCCAAGAAAGGCTCTTCCAACCTGGAGACAAGATGGCGGACTGGTAGGTAGCAGGAGAGAGACCCTCTCTGAGAGAGACAGCTCAAAGGCCAGAATAAAACACCCTGGAGAGACCCAAACAGAGAGAGATAGACTCTCACAACACAGAAAGAAACTAAAGTGCAAAAACCCACTCGAATAAGAGGTCCTGGGGCTACTATTAGCGAAGATAAGATCGGTGAGCACGGCACCCGCCTCGAGACGCCTGAATTCCGCCCGACCTGAACAAGCGATCCGAGCCAAAGCGACTGGCTTGAGCCGCTGGAGCCCGGAGCTGAACAGCCCAGCGTGCAGCTCGCCGGGACTGGCACTGCACATGACCCACCCAGAGGCACCGTGAATTCCCACCTCAGCAGCACTGAAGTCGGAGGTCAGGCAGTCCAGCAGTTCTTGGGGACACAGTGAGTGATGAGAATAAGACCCTCCCACAGGAAAGGGGAAACCGACTGGACAACATGTTGGATTTGGGCAGGACCGCCCTAACTCCATAAGGAAGTGGCTTCAGCTGGTTATTCCCCTCGCTGAGCGGATTGGTGGAATCTGCTTGAACTAGGCCACGCCCCTGGCGGGGACCCAGTTACTTCCCTGAGATCAGTGCACACTGACGCAGTGAAGGCCTGCAAAGGTTGACTGGCCCAGAAGGGAGGAGCTAGCGCACACTGCCCGTGGGTGAAC